>LFIW01002749.1:0-57855 GCA_001625285.1 Colletotrichum incanum | reverse complement strand
TTTTTGGCGCCCCCCCCCCCCCCCCCCTCCATCGTCGGGAATCATTACGGAAACGGCAGGCGGGAAGAGGTTAGGGCGGTGTGGATTCATGTAGCATTTAATTAAGTACTGGTCCCTCTGCATCGGCTCCGACCCAATGCCCTTACGCGACCTTCCGAATTAAGCATAACTTGGGTTAATATGGCTCCTCTGCTAACGCAACGTCTAGCGGCCTTGGTCAGCACAATCGAGGACGTAGTAACAAATCAAGAACGAAGGGGACCCCAGACGTCCATTGAATGGTAAGTCACGTTAATCCAATTGAGGGCCTCCGCCAACCACGGTGTTGCCCATGTGGATCTAGTGCCAGGCGGTCTACCTCCAAAGATAATCACAAAGGATGCTAATCGATCGGTCGGCGCAACTCCCGGAACCCTTCTCGCTTGGTTCCAAGAGATGGCCGTGCTCGGAGCTTGTACCAGCCCAGCAAGAGCTCCAAATCCAGATATCAGCTCCAGTAGGGCAGGCAAAGAGCTGGGCGTCCATGCAAACTGCGAGTAAGCGGTAAATCTGCCTTAGATTTTTGGAAGGTTACAGTTCACACAGACAATGTGGTTCTCGCGTGCTCCCACCAAGTCCACACCTTTCCTTGCTCCGAGGCCTGGCATCTCTGGCTCTAAGTCTCTTTTAGGCAGCTTGACAGCTTCAAGCTTGACAGCCACGGCTTGGCAGAGCATCACGCAAGATACAACACCGATAGGCGCAATGCGAAGATGGATTGACAACATTCCAATATCTCATCACCGTCCCAGACATGCTGTGAAATCGAGTATAAAGAAGGGCTTCGTCCTCGCCTTTCCATCAGCTCCTGTCTCTTCAGTCCCATCCGCTCTTCTCTGCCTCTGATCAACTCCTCAAGGTTTCCTCATCATCGCAATGGCCAACCTCCGCCGTCTCGCCCTCGCCATCGGAGCTCTGCTCCCGGCTGTCCTCGCCGCTCCCGCCGTCAACAGACGTGCTGAGCCCGCGGCCGCCCCCGGCAAGTACATCGTCACTCTCAAGGACGAGGCCGCCGCCAACGTCGAGTCCCACTTGAACTGGGTTGCCGACGTCCACAAGCGCTCCCTGGGCAAGCGTAACACCGCCGGTGTTGAGAACAAGTTCAACATCAGCAACTGGAACGCCTACTCGGGAGAGTTCGACGAGGCTACCATTGAGGAGATCAAGGCCAACCCCGAGGTATGCTCCAACCCCGGCTTCGAAGGACACAAAAGCAGAACCATCTAACAACCACCATAGGTCGCTGTTGTCGAGCCCGACTACTACATGTACCTCTCCGACTTCGAGGTCGATGAGCGTGCCCTGACTACCCAGTCTGGCGCCCCTTGGGGTCTGGGATCCATCTCCCACAAGACCTCTGGCTCTACCCAGTACATCTACGACACCTCGGCCGGTGCCAACACCTACGCCTACGTCGTTGACTCTGGTGTCATCGCCACCCACACCCAGTTCGGTGGCCGTGTCACTCTCGGCTTCAACGCCTTCTCTGGCACCCACACTGACACCCTCGGCCACGGCACCCACGTCGCCGGTACCATCGGTGGCTCTACCTACGGTGTTGCCAAGCAGGTTAGTTTCATCTCTTGATTGATGGCTCTACCAGTTCGTCGGACGGGATCTCCCGCTCGCCGCTGCTCGTCACACTTAACACGCATGCTAACCCAATCCTCAGACCAACATCATCTCCGTCAAGGTCTTCCAGGGCGCCCAGGGCACCACCTCCTCCATTCTCTCTGGCTTCAACTGGGCTGTGAACGACATCACCTCCAAGTCCCGTGCCGGCCGCTCCGTCATCAACCTGTCTCTCGGTGGTCCCGCCTCCACCACCTGGACCACCGCCATCCAGGCTGCCTACACCCAGGGCGTCCTGTCCGTCGTTGCTGCCGGCAACGGTGACGACTTCGGCAGACCCCTCCCCGTCTCCAGCCAGTCCCCCGCCAACGCCCCCAACGCCCTGACCGTCGCCGCCATTGACTCCAGCTGGCGCCCTGCCTCCTTCACCAACTACGGTGCTGGTGTCGACATCTTCGCCCCCGGTGTCTCTGTCCTCTCTGCCTGGATCGGCGGCAACTCTGCCACCAACTCCATCAGCGGTACCTCCATGGCTGCTCCTCACGTTGCCGGCCTTGCTGTCTACCTCCAGGCTCTTGAGGGTCTCACTACCCCTGCTGCCGTCACTGCCCGCATTAAGGCCCTCGGCACCTCTGGCCGTATCACCGGCACCCTCAGCGGCAGCCCCAACCTGGTTGCCTACAACGGCAACGGCGCGTAAATTCGCCCACAGTGCACCACCAAACAACTAGAAGAGGAGGAATACGGGACGTTGCGGCGTGAGATTCTCTCACAAGTTCTCCTTCTCTAGTCAATCATGTTTTAAGTAGTGGTAGGGGTTGAAAAGGTCTCTTTTCTGATGACGTAGAGTGAAACATTCGAGTAACTGAATACAACCTCTTTAGAGGACATTTAGTTTCATCTTAAGTTTTAATTGTGCCTTGTGATCCCATTGAATTTCGTTGGCCTCTTATATGGCCGTAACCACTTAAAATGTTTTCCGCTGAGTTCACGCCTTATCTCTATTACACCTTTGTCGTCCACACTAACTCCACCTTCAGTTAAGAGTTAGTAATGGTTGGACAGACTGGATTCAGAGCGTTGATATCTGATTGCCTCCAAGCCTCTCTGGATTTTACACCGCTACCCAAGCCATACCTCCAGGACGTTCTGTGTTAATACGGAATTCAACCCAAAAGTCCTGTGATGTCTCCACCAAGCCTTTTGGATCGAGACCGTCGTTACATAGACATATCTCTTATCTAGAAGCTTTCGCATAAGGCGGAGAAGCTTGAGAACTGATATATTGACTGAATCCTCTTTACCCTGATTCCTTCGTATCACAAATGCTGGCTGTCCATTGATACCGTGACTATGACCGCGGGACTGTCTGACGGGGCCGTCGAACTTTGCGTAGCTGCATAATAGCCGGAGAGCTGTAAGACATGGCCGCGCTACTCTTCTGGGTCGTTACTAAGCAAATTTTGATTGTTCTTCCGAGCATTACCTTCAAGCTAACCTTCCTGTTTAGCCCATGCCGCACAAGACACAAGACTGTACGCGTTTTGGTATGACTTACTCCAACAAGCAAGCGTTTGTCCCCAGGGACCACCATCTCGAAAGACTCGCTGATTACGCCGTACTCGAAATATCCGAGTCGAGCAATGGGGTTCGTCTTCGAAACATCAATCTTTCCATCCGTTAAGACGCTGTCGTCAATGTGAATCCCAACGACCCTGCCAAAGACGACATCGACGGTGCCCATTGGCGGGTTACCCGGCAGTCGAACCGTCTGCATGTACTCACACTCGAAGCGCACCGGGGATTGAGCAACCATCGGAACAGGTATCTTTAGGCTCTTCGACCAGGTCTTCTCTAGGCCGGCACGTTCGAACTCATCTTCCTCGGGGCTGATAGGCTCGGCTGAGATGTTGACACTGTCTCGAAGAGAATATGTGGCCAGCTGCCAGCAGAAGCCTCCGGTGCGTTCGATGTTGTTGACAGTGTCTTTGCGGTCTTCAGAGAAGGTCTGGTTCGCGCTAAACATCACCATCGGCGGGTCGAAACTGACGTTGGTAAACTGGCTATAAGGAGCCAGGTTATGCTCCCCCTTTGGAGAAACAGATGAGATCCACCCGATGGCGCGGGGAACAACGCATGCCTAACTGGTCAGTCTCGAGAAAGATGCGGGATCAGCCACGACGTACTTTGAATGGATCATAGGGAAGCCCATGGTCATTTACTCCAGGTTGGTAAAACATGTTGAACGTGAAGAAAGCTTGTCTAATAGCGAAAACTTTGTAAATTTGAAGTTACAGAGATTATAGGAGCGACCTACGGCTTGTTGTTGTTCTAAAGTGAAGTGGACTTCGAAACACATATGATGGCTACATCTGGATCGGTGGTCACATTCGGCATTACGTCACTTCACAGTGGCACGTCGGGCTGTTCGGTGTCGGCTATCGACGCTTTCGGACACTTCGGACATGCAAAATACGTGCACATTCTATCCACGAATTCATGCTGGGAGGCATGGACCCAATCCTGATGAGAAAAGACGTGGACAAACTTCACCACCCTTCTCGCTTCTGTCGGATTCATTGAATGAAGCTTTCAGTGGATTCCCGTTCAGCTTTGAAAATACATTCGCGTATGCCAACGCCCAACACTGGGCTGGCGAATGACATAGCAAGTCCTTAGAAAGATCACGCATTATTGTCTCGATAGCAGATATTCCTGAATATATTCTCATGATCTCAAAGCTTGAGGTAAATTCGTCTTCTTGTTCTCATGTACTAAGACTCAAAGCCGCTATGATACTAGGCGCCCTTTCCTAGTCTGGTCGCAATAGGAGCTAAAACCCACCTTGCCGGTTATGAAATACAAAAGCTGGGCCATCGTTAGTATCCTCAGAAACATGACGGAAAGCTGCTTCAAAAGATTCAGATACCGGCGACAGCGATGCGCTTAACAATGCACAGCCGTGAGACTGTGATACTGACGAATCGTTCAGTAAGAAGCCTCGAACACTTAGTCCCAATTTATATCCGAAGCTTGTATACGTTAAAACACCAGCATATCAAGAGTCAGCTGGACGTAGACAAACTTTGCTGGAATTTGGATACCGATGATTTCATCTCTCTGTTAAGTTGCTGTCGCTGTTTCTCATCAGCTGGTCACTCCATGTCGACGACGGTCCTGAGCCTGAAGTCCAAACAAGAGTTAACTATACGAGAGAGACTTAGCTACTAACCCAAGCTGTGAGCCATTTCTCATGAGTGATAGTAAAAAATGGCTAGTACACTGAAAAAAACCCTGCTAAACTAAACTCAAACGACCCTTAATGCCTCCCAAGTTCTCAACTACGTCTAACCGGACCCCGTTCAACGACCAACTCGATGGCGGTGCAATAGACTCATGACACTTCCCTTCTGAGAATACCGAAGAAATTCCAACCTCTGAAAAGTTTCTTTGTTAGGAAAAGGGACCGAGATGCATATGCGGTTGGTCCTGGGCGCCCTATCGCAAGGCCTGCAAGATGCAGACGGGCGTTGGCGCATCACCGGAGTGGGGCCGGCAATGCCTGAACAATGAAGACTAGGGCAGAGGGAGGGCCTTTGGGGTAGCATTCAAGATGAAGTTCGTCAGGTAGTTGAAAACATCCCTGAGGATTGCTACGCTCTTCGACCCTATGGGGTGGCATCACCTCTTTTCTTTAGTTAGACGTGGCATTTAGAGTAGAGAAGGGAAGTGGCTTTCTCCACCTCGGTGCATTCAAGAACGGCTATATAACTTGGTCCTTGAAGTTTGACAGCATGGTTCATGCAGCCAACTCTCCTTTCTGATAACCCTAGCGGCTCAACCCAGTGCTTCGTCCGTTACATCGACGAGAGTAGCCAGTCGCCACCGGTACTCATTAGCCCTCAAATTCTGCCATGGCGACTGCAAGTACATATTCGAGGGCTGGCTTGGTCTCGACAAGTCAGCTGCTGAAGGAAACATGGTGTGGCGACAATTCGAGCCAAAGCCATGGGAGGAAACAGATATCGATCTGAAAGTCACCCACAGCGGAATCTGCGGCACAGACTTGCACACTTTACGCAGCGGTTGGGTACGTCCATATCCTGCCAGACGCGTCAAAAACCAACCCACTCGCTGACAGCGGTTCGCATAGTACGAGGCCCCGTATCCAATTTGCGTTGGCCACGAAATAGTTGGCCTTGCCGTGCGCGTCGGATCGAAAGCGGAAGGAAATATCAAAGTTGGAGATCGCGTAGGTGTTGGCGCTCAGGCCGACTCTTGTTTCGGTCGATTTGGCCCCTGCAAGTCATGCGATGCTGGCGACGAGCCTTATTGCGGGAAGCCTGTGCATACGTATGGAGGTTTCCATTACAATGGCGGCAAAGCCATGAGGGGTTTTGCAACCTACCATCGTTGCCCTTCGCAGTTCGTGTTCAAGCTCGACGAGAGGCTCGACTCGGCCTCAGTTGCCCCCATGCTCTGTGGTGGTATAGCCGTTTACTCGCCGCTCAAGCTCAACGGATGCGGTCCCGGGAAGACTTTGGTGTCATTGGTGTTGGAGGACTTGGCCGTTGTGCCCTTTTGTTCGCCAAGGCCCTTGGGGCGCACAAAGTGGTGGGAATCTCTCGCAGCCGATCCAAGCGGGATGAGGTCCTCAGAATGGGTGCGGATAACTACATCGCTACAAGTGAGCAGCTGGACTGGGCCAAAGCGTATTCTAGTTCTTTTGACATCGTAATCAACACTGTCGGGACGAATAAGGTTCCCTTCGGTGAATATCTCAACCTCGTAGGGGTGGATGGGACCTTCATCCAAGTCGGTCTTCCTGTTGATGGCTCCTTCGAAGTCAACCCTATGCTGCTCGTTTCGCGCCGCATCAAACTCACCGGTTCCAGCATCGGGTCCCGCAAAGAGATACGGGAGATGCTAGATCTAGCTGCTGCCAAGAACATTAAGCTTTGGGTCCAAGAGCGGCCCATGTCAGAGGCGAATCAGGGGATCATCGATTCCGACGCCGGGAGAACACGTTATCGCTATGTTCTGACGCTATAGGAGGGCTCATACCTGACACCTCGGTACCATTGAGATAGTACTTTCATCCAGATAATACTATGGCTCGTAACTAGTGATTCGGTAGGGTTCACAACCTTCAAATCGTCAAAGTCAATTTGCTGTTGCTAGTAATGTTGTACCCTCTTGAAAACGTTTTCACGTTTCGAATGGCGCTTTACTACGATATGTTGAGCGTCTCCGGGATCTGTTGACTCTCCTGACGTACAACATGACAACCGCGACGAGCGGGCCAGTGCTTGACATTGACGGGACGGACGGACTCCAGAGCATGTTCGAGGAGAGCAACGAGAGTATAGAGACCGTGTATTTCTTCTTAGGTACCTTGGACACCTCAGTTTTGACCAAAATGCAGATTAACATGCTGCAGGCAAGGGGCCAGTTCACAGGAGGCTGCCGCCCCACGATCGATTGGGATCCCGTTGACAGCCGGGACATGCATCAGCATCCACTAAAGCTGGACGACACATCCAGTGATGATGCTTTTGTGAAAGATTTCGCATCATGGTCGTGTAACAGAGATGATGGGCCCGCCGGCACGGGGGGCTGCTGACCTGTAGGCGGTATTGGAGGCTAGAGTATTCGGGGTGTTCAGCTCGCGGGCAGTCAAGAACAAGAACAGGTGGAAGTGGGAGCGGTCGGCGTTACAGGCCAACCAAGTTGCAGTAAGGGACGACTAGGTGTCATTCTTTTCCCGCGAACAAGGCTAAGGTTGCGGCAGAGATCGCCCGTTCAGGCAGAGTTAGAGGAAGCCAGTGAAGCGCAGCTCCGTCGGCGCCGCCCCGGCTGCGTGGTGATCGTGGAGGATGCGCCAAACCCGGCCGCGGCGGCCAGAATGGTGGCGGTACCCGGCGGTCAGCCGTATCCTCAGCGGATACAATATCTTCAGAATGGTCGATTACATCGAGGCCGTTGGAGTGACATTTTCCCAGACTATTGAGGCTTTAATCACACTCACGCAGTTGCTCAGGGAACCATGATAAGATTCAAATGGTTGAGCAAGACGATGTTAATGATAAAAATAACTCGGACTGGGTTCAGGGGAACTAGGGATGCCAAAGAGCCCTGTGAGCCCTGTGAGCGGACTTACGTCAATAGAAGTTAGTGGATGACAGGCGTTATACTGGGGAGGAGGAGGCCCGTGGTCTACGGGCTACTCTCCACCGAGGGGGTTGCGCGCACGCGCGCCGCAGACGCGTCTTCCAAGTGACATTCACGCGTTCATGTCACTTTGTATCTATGTCCTTTCACTACTGCTCCTGACCACCCACAGAAACCTCACTCCACCTCATCCGTCAGTCCATTCAACTCTTGTCAAATAGGCCCAGAGTACGGTACATTCGCTAAGATGGTCGAGGTAACACCAAGCACCCGATCAACCCTATTTGACATGGCACTAATAGGATCAGATGGGTAGCACCGTGGGCTGGGAGATGATCAAGGACAATTTTGGCCCTTGCAAAGGCTGCGGCAGAGACGACCAACACGTCGCGGTTAGCGACACCCGGTGCGCTGCTTACGAGAAGATGCGCGTCACAGACTGGCAGTCGAATTCGTCCCAGCTCGAGGCCGACCAGCAACGAGCCGTTTTCGATGCCTGGTGGCAAGACTCGGAACAGCTACGTCAAACGCTCGCCCGCGAAGATGAATACATCAGCTCGTTGCACGCCGCGATCAACGAGGCATACAGCCGTCGTACAAGGTTCCAAGAGGATTTCAACGCGCGCTGGGGCAACCCCGCTCAAATCCACGCAGGGTTTGTGGCCTCAGCCTTGGAACTGGCAGGCTCGAAAATGCGGGCATATGGCGCCGTCCAGGAGTATGGGTTTGTCAATGCGATACATATCGCAAACCAGGCGCTCGCCCTGGCAGAACCCGAGGAAGAGAGTGGAGAGGAATGGAGCGATAAGGACGACGACAAAGAGAATGAGCGACCTGCACATGGGCGCTACACGTACACTGCACCGCGCGAGCAGCCAGGGTGCCAAGCCAATCGAACAGAGCAGTCCCAAGCTGATGCCAATGGCAATGCGATTACAGGAGTTGGCAGTGTGGAACGTTGGCTTGCCTGGACATTGGACACGGCCCCTGAGAGAAGCTCACATTCCCTGGAGATGGGCGACAGCGTGGAGTCTCCATGGTCGATGTCTCCCTCCGAAAACAACGAGCGTCCTGGAGACCGTGTTAAGCTTCCACCTGCGACTCGTCATCGCTACGGTAGTCTTTCTCGTGAGGAAAGGGCAAGGAAGCATGGTGCGCCAACTCAACGGCAAAGAATAGATCGACACCGAGCATGCCTACATCACCCATACTCTCATCATTGACCAAGAGAGTCTAGCGAAGCTACGGGTGGTCTCTATGAGAGGTGTGCCTCGCAGTCGCTAATGCGTGCGTGTTCTTATTGTTTTTCTCGGTCCAAGCCGTGAGATGCGGCTGTCTAAACCACCCGTCACAACTCCCCAGATCCTCATCGTTGTAGCAACAACCAAGAGGTGTCTATGAAATGTAACTATGCATCACTCTGTTCGATCGTCAAGGTGAGTCTCAGGAAGCCCTTAGACAAAATTGCAGTCAAGTGCTCACATACAGAAGGCAAGATGAACTCTCTGCAAAGAACTCATGCCAGAACCTCGTCTTGGGTTACCAGGCCAGACCATTGAGCCTTGCAACCATTGCTCTATTAGCGGCAGGTCTTAGGATATCGGCCACATCCGATGCGCCGAACACGAACGCAATGTAGCCAACGCTGATGATGCAATGACCGACTGAGCCAGAACGCGGAGGAAATGTATCCAGATGTATACAAATGTGCAATTCGATACAGCCGAGAGCAATCCCGCCGCTGCCGACGCTTGTTATTGTAATGGGGCAAGCTTTGAGGGCGGCCGCGGACAGTCGCCATATATGGTTTCGAGGGATTGCCTTCTGCGACGGCAGTCCAGTTACTTGGCTCAGGCAGAGAATGAGAACAAAGATTCTCCATTCAGTCAACTTCGCCGAAGCCGGGAAGGAGGAGGCAGACGACAATTGGTACACTGGAGCCTTCCATAGAGATTCCATTTGGTCGATCTTTGTGGTTGCTATGACGAGGCTGAGAAAAATGGGTGAGCGCAAGGTGAGGTCGAGCCAATGGAGTTTGACGAAGACCGAGAGCAGCCGTAACTTGAAGACATTTACGGATGAAAGGTTCACGAGGAAGAACCGCAACGGGCAGTGCAAACGCGTATTGACGCAAAGCAGGATGAGTTTGACGATCCTAAAGTGTTCCACCAAGGGCAGAAAGGTTGCTATGGGTTGTCTAGACAACTGGATGTTTCGTATGAAACAGAAGAAACGCGGAAGCACTCCGGTCAAAGCATCAGCAATTGAGGGAGCACGGTCGAGCGGCGGGTTACTGCTTTGCAGACTCCAACCTCTACTAGTCTTGTCGCACTGGTTGAGTCGATTGATGACACTCCCGTGTCACCTTCAATCAACAACCAAGACCTGGTCGTTCAAGTGGAAGCGGGCCTCCATCGGTTTAGATGGTCTATCCGGGGCGACAAGGGCCACGCAGACAGACGTCTCGGAGTGATTCAACAGAAGACGTAGCCGGCCGTGCGTTCATGGATGCCAGAAGCCGCAGTTCGGTTGCACTGGGCACTGGTTTCACCGCTTGTCGATACTACGGCTGCGGCCCGGCCCCGACGAACCACCCGGCTGACCCGGCGAACCAAGCGGTACTGAGCCCGGTCGCTGGACTCGATCGGAAGGTATAGAGATGTTCTAGAATGCAAGTCTATGCATGCCATGTGTTACAAGTTGAACAACTTTATGAAGCATTGCAGCTTGTCCAAACACTCCCACACATTATGGACTTTTGTGTTGACAAGGGCAGATTGGGGATCAAATCTTCAACGCCCCCTGACCCATCCCAGACCCTCAGAGGGGCACATGAAGAGCTCCCCTGCCTGGGCACTGTAACCGAAAGTGAGAGTCATGAAAATCCCGCCGTATCCGTGATGGGCCACCTGAGCCGCTTTGCCTCATTGGGTTGCAATCTCGGTGGGGACCTCCAAAGAGAAAACCCAACCTAACCCGAGCCCATACAGTTTGAAGAGACCCCCTTGTCGAGAATTTTATGTAAGGTATCCATTCTCCTTTTCTTTGGCTGAGCAACGGGCTCGAAACGAACCACACAGAAAGTCCGAGACTGGGACACGGAAGGGCTGTAAACGAATCGGCACAAAAGCCATGAAGACGGTGTGGAAATTCCCACAAGTTGCTGCAGCCAGGGTTGCAGCTGATGCCGGCAGGCATGGCATGGTACCAGGTCGTTGGAACGAATCGTTCCTGGGGTCAAGAGTTTCCTTTCGTTTTGTGCCCTCGTGACCGTTATGAACATTTCTTCAGCATAGCCAAGGTTTAACTTCTCGTCAGATGCAGGTTTGTGAGCACAACTGACTCTTTATCCAAGCCCAATGACGAATCCCTCTCCGGGCATGCGTATCGAAACACACGAACCTTGGGACGTTCATCCGGGCAAATATGGAGTCATCTCAATATCGCTAAACCTAACCAAAGATCCACACATCCCCTCATCCCCTGGAAGAAAACGGGGTCTTCTGCAATGAAGAGAGAGGATCGTGACCCTTTCCCTCGTTGCCCCCCCAGATGCTTCCAATCAAGCTGAGAAGGTTTCTTCTCTCGCTTTTCCATTCACATTGCGTCGCCCGTTCCCGTCAATGTCCACCTTTATCCCTACATCATCTACACATGCCTCCTTTCTGATATCCCCACCGAGCCCAGATCTTCGAACCACCAAAAGGTGAGACAAACCCGTGCTTTTTGTATTTCGCCCATGGGGGTAGTTAAAAATGTCTTCATTAAAGGAAAGGTTCACCTGAGCTGACATGGGGTTGAGTCGTGCGTTTGTGCGAATGAAGGTTTAGTCCGATGGACCCCGATGTCTGCCGGAACTGTGGCCACAGCGGCAAGCACATCGACTTCCAGGACTTCCGGTGCGCCATCACGGAGCGTGATGACGCCGAGCGCGACAAGCTTCAGGCCGATGCGGCCCTCGAGCGGGCGCGCCAGCTATGCGAGTCGTCGCTGTCGCTCATGAAGAGGCAGATGCAGGAGCTCGAGGACGCCAACGCCGCCATCGAAGCGCTTTCTCGCGCTTTGACTGCTGCAGAAGACCGGAGAGAGCGCATACGTCGCGATCTCGGTACGCACGGCGATGTCTGTCTCACTGCGCGGTCGAATCTGGAAGCGGCGGAGGAGATGGCCATCTCGGCTGCGGGAAGGTACTTCGAGGCTGGACGGGCTGTGACTGCGCTAGAGGAGAGGGAACAGCTCTCGCCGAATGTGCGCATTGAAGAGGCCCCGCCGGTGGAGGAGGTGGACGACGGGGAGGAGGCGCGGGAGTCCGAAGACCGGAAATGGCAGAGGTCGAATGAGCGCTTCTGCAAGTGGTTGAGGCAGTCGGAGGCGCAGCGGCAGATCATGAAGTCTTCGTGGACGAAGCTGAGAGTCGCCGAAAGACTGGCCAGCGAGAGCGTCGACGACGAGGAGCTTGCGAGGCGGAACAGAGTCCAGGAATGGACGGCGGCGCGGCGGCTCACCGACCAGCTCCCTCCCGAGGATGATCCCACGATGGAGACGGAGTATCTTGAGTCGGAGCCTACAGAGTCGGCAGAGTCTGCCGAGCCGATGGCGCCACCTCCGGTACCAGCTCCGGCACCAGTTCCCTCTCCAGCAAAGACTGCTCCCACACACCGTGCACCAGCTTCGAGGACAAGGGCGAGGACAGGCAAGGGAGCGGCAACAGCGCAAACGACACCGCCAACCCCAGCAGCGGGCCGGGCACTACGGACCGCGCGTAGGGTGGAAAGCCAGACTCGCTCAGAGCCGGCGAGACCAACGACGACGAGGGTGAAGAAGGAGCCTAAAACGAAACGAGCCGCGGCGCCCGCAGCTCCTCGGTCAGCAAAGGCGGGAACCACTGCTAGCTCGGAGGGCGCCGGGCGGCCGCCGGCGAGGACACGGGCGCGGACCGGGAAGACCCCGGCATCCGAGGCGGCAGTGACTGCGGCGGCGGGCCGACCGCAGAGAGTTACGAGAAGGAGGTCGGTGAGGGTGCAGCCGTATCCCCAGCCGAGTGCTCAGCCGAGATGGAAGTGAGGCAGCACATGTTGCAAGCCAATGATAGAAATGCACAAGCAATAGGCCGTGAGGAGGAGGCCGATGTCCTCCTCGTACATACCCAGATTGAATAGTCTCAATACACAGCGTTTTCTTTGTCAATGATTTTGCCGAGTGACTGCTCGAAATATTTTGGATTGTTAGGATGCATCTTCGCGATGCCCTGCTCATCTCACTCATGCAGCTTGGAGGGGATGAGCCGAGTTGATGGAGGGGGATGGCGTCATTTAACTCGTCCATCACGACATGCGCGACCAGCAAGTCTAAAAGAACCTCCACACCGAATCCGCACTCCTTGTCTTCTTGAACGCGCTGTACCGCCTACACAACGGATACATGATGGCCATCACCAACGCCCAATTTGCCCACCAAATCAACACGCTGTCAACGCCCACGGCCGGTCTTCCCTCCATCGGCGGAGGAACCCCGTTCTCCCGCCCAAAGAGCTTGAGCGTCACCAACATGGACAGGCCGAACAGGACGATGAGGTGCATGATGTAGAAGAACAGGGCGGACGTGCCAAACGCCAGAAGAACCTTGAGCCACTTCGTCGCGAATCGCGGCGGGACCATGCCGAAGATGGCGAGAAGGAAGAAGGTGGCCGAGAGGGTGTAGGCGAAGAACGCAAAGTCGGGGGGGTACTTGACAATGTAAAAGAAGGAGGCCGCGGAGACGAGGTACGGGTTGGTCTCGGGGTGGGCGGCTTGGTCGGGCGTCTGCAGGCACCCCTCCGAGAGGTTGCCGATGCGCAACACGCGGGTCAGGACGAAGAGGACGCTGAAAAAGAGGCCTGCCGCGACGTTTCCCGAGGCCAGGGTCGTTGGCGAGAGAGGGCGGGCGAGCACAACGCGGCCGTAGAGCAGACCGAGTATGGCGAAGGAGAGCCATGCGAGGGGTGGGAAGCCGGACATGACGTGCGGGGACGACACCTCGTGGAACCAGAAGCGCCAGAAGTCGTTGGCCGTGGAGGCGACGGGGGATGCTGTGCATGCGCCGTGGGATGGGGAAAGCCAGATATTCCACCAAATGGTGACGAAGGCAAGCACGAGGAGGAGGGCGTTGTGGACGTGCCATGATATCGACTGAGCGCGGGCTGAGGCCTTGCCCTTGAGAGGGGTGTAATGACCGGTATGGACCAGAAGAGGCGTGCTCTCGCCTCCGTCGTCGACGAGAACAACCCGATCAAGCGCCGAAGCCAGCATCGGCTCAGTCTCCGCGATGCCGAGCCACAGGAGGCCGACGAGAAGGTAATCCACCGCCAATGCCACGAGGACCATGTTCAGGAACCACAACTGGCCCTGCGTCAAGACGAAGCCGATCACTGTCGAGACCACCGTCAGCACCGCGGCCCGGATCGCGAAATGCCTCGCCATCCACGCGGGCGACCATCCCAGCTTCGCCCGCGAGCGACCAAAGTACACGACGCCCATGCCGAGCAGGAAGGTGAAGCCCGGAGCACAGAGGTGCGACAGCATGCGGACGGCGTACCCGATCGGACGGTTCCAGTGGTCAATGAGCGCCGAATCGGACTCCATGTGGTTCGCGCCGGTGCTGTGCGGCCAGGAGTTAAGGCCTATGACGTTGTGGTCCATGGCCATGAACATCATGAGCAGCCCGCGGAGGAGGTCCGGGGCCAGGGCGCGGGTCGGCGGGGGCGTGTTCCCGGCGGTCTCTGATGTGGTTCCGTTTGCGGGAGCGGCTGCAGAGTCGGTGGGCTTCGGGGGCGGTGCTGGTTGGGCGGCGGTGCCGTACGTGTAGCCATTGGAAGATGTGCTTTGCTCAAGGGTGGTGTCGGACTCCGCGGCCGTCACTGACTCCTCGTCGCCAGGGAGCACGGGTTGTGTTGAGACATCCTCGCGACGGAGGCTCTCGAGGTTGGGTATCTGGAGGGCGTCTCGCCCTGTCGACAGGCTACTATCGTCCATTGCCGTCATCTAGGCGGATTGTCGGACTGCACAGGGACATACGGAATGGTGTCCGAGGGAAGAAGTCGAGGATGAGGCGGCGGACGGAGATTTATGGGATGCGCCGGATCGTGGGGACGGCGGCATTAGTCAACGAAGCGAAGTCCGCGCGCGCGCGAGCGAACGAAAGTACTTTGTTAGCGTGGCAGAAGGGCGGGTTTGGCGTGTGGAACGTCGCACTTGATGACGTCCACCAATTGTAGTCAGCGGCAACTTGCGGAGGGAGCGGACTGCGAGTTGGGCGAAACTTGAACCGGCCACGACACAGAGAAGACTGCGGACCCCATGTTGGGCTTACGGAATTTGGTCTGTTTTTTCGGGGACTTTTGTACCGTGCTGGTCCAGGAGGCGGATGAATGTCATGTCCGAATGACACAAAATATCCCATGCAATAACTCTCAAAAACCATGTATTCCCTTTCCTGTGGTTGAGTCTTATGTTTGCATTAGAGCGTTACAAGACATGTATTTGGATTTCTTTACTGTTTCTGTTGAAAGTTCACTCCCGTAAACACTGATTATGAAAGATTGGCGATGTCGGCATCTAGGGATTGCCCTTCCAGAGCAGCTGGCTCTTATTATGGTTGTCCCAGCTCGTTAATTCAACCTCCCGCTAGCAATGGCAGCTTGACAGGCCCGTCTCCTATCCCACGTGGTGCTGTGCAACGGGTTCACAGGGGGTGGCCACTCAGGTGAGGTGCGCCGGCGACTTTCCTAAACCAAATTGGTTTTGAGTTAGCAGCGATCTGGAAGATCTGTTGAATTACAGGCACTGGGGGATCAAGAGGAACACGTGCCATGGGCTGAGTTGATCTCTGCATTTGGCAATTTCATGTCATCTTTCAAGGAAGTGAGAGGCTGAACATCTGCGAGTTAAAGCGGTGGCACGTTCTTCTGTTGCCATCCATCGGCTGGATCCGAGTGATGACGCCGAGCCAGTGATTGGTGAGCCAAGCGTAGTCAGCTTCCGCTCGCAGTTGGTTGTCTGCGCTGGCCTCTCAATTCAATAAGTAGCCCTATCCCCAAGAACATACTTCGGAAGTGTATGAATCTTTCAGAGCAATGTCTTTTGGCCCCTTGCTTTACTTTATCCGGCCCGGACGCAGGGGGTATCGGACCTCTTGAGAGACTGGCCGGACCCAAGTCACTGACGGAGCTCTCCCGAGCCGGAATGAACCGGCGGGGTCCCGACAATCGCGGCAGCCTCTACCTAGGAGGAAGAAAAAACTGACATTTGATTGGAGACGAGCCCCGGATGCGTTTCTTAGTTTCCAATGTCGACATCGTCATCCGCCAGCCCCCCACAGAGAATGCGGAGGGATGCTGGAGACCCCATCTGTGTGGGCTGAATAGCGTGCTGTTCCGAGTTCCGATCTCCGCGCCGCTATGCATTATGCTCTTCCCCGTGGCTTCGTCGCGGGTGATATATGACACCCGCGGCCATGAAGGCATGAGAATGATGCTCCTAACGAGAATTGGAACTTTTCATTGACAGTTGTATTTTTTATCGAGAACATGGCAGACAAGACGGATCTTGAAGCCATCCTCAGGAGCCTGACCCTGGAAGAGAAGGTAAGTAGTGTTGGATGGTGTACTGACGGTGAAATAACTGCGTTGCTGACCCCTCACTCACAGGTCCGACTCCTCGCAGGTCGCAACTTTGTCGAGACTGGCGATATTCCTGGGAAGGGAGTTCCAGCCATTAAGGTCAGGGATGCATTTGGAAATTCATGTCTGTCGGATACTGACCATTCGCTAGACCACTGATGGCCCCAACGGCACCCGCGGCGCCGCAATCGACGGAAGCACAAAAGCCGCGTGCTTCCCCGCGGCGTGCAGCATTGCAGCAACATTCGACCGCACTATCGCCCGCAAAGTCGGCTACGCCCTGGCCCAAGAGTCCAAGGCCAAAGGCGCACGCTGCCTTCTTGCGCCTACAGTATGCATCCACCGTCATCCTCTCGGTGGGCGCAACTTCGAGAGCTACAGCGAGGATCCGTTCCTCGCGGGTAAGCTGGCTTCAGAGATGATTCAGGGGTGTCAGAGTCTGGGTGTATCGGCGACAATCAAGCATTTTGTCGCCAATGAGCAGGAGACTGCCCGCACGACTGTCGACGAAACCATCAGCGAGCGCGCCCTGCGCGAGATTTACCTGAAGCCTTTCGAGATTGCTATCAAGGAGGCCAAGCCGTGGGCCATCATGTCTGCCTACAACCTCATCAACGGCAAGCACTGCGATTCAAATGAGTGGCTGCTGAAGGAGGTTCTGAGGGGTGAATGGGGATGGAAGGGCCTAGTCATGAGTGACTGGGGCGGAACAAATTCAGTCGCAGAGGGAATCAAGGCTGGCATGGATATCGAGATGCCCGGACCGCCAAGGATACGCAAGCCGGCCGCAGTTCTGGATGCGGTTCAAAAGGGCGAGGTCACGGAGGACGTCATCGACGAGCGGGTGCGGACCATCCTGGAATGGACGGAGCAGCTCAACGGGTTTAAAGATCCGACCATTACCATCGAAAAGGCCATCGATCGGCCGGAGCACCGGGCTTTGATCCGGGATGCGGGTGCAAGGGGCATCGTGCTGCTCAAGAACGACAATAACATGCTGCCTCTAACAAAGGACAAGGTTAAGGGCAAAACAATTGCCCTGATCGGGTACGCAAAAGACGGACTTGCCCACGGCGGTGGCAGCGCGAGTGTCAACGCTCATTACAGACTGTCGCCGTGGGATGCGCTCCACTCAGCACTTGGTGATGAAGTTACGTTTACGTACGCCAAGGGTGCTCACAAAGAACGCCTGTTGCCTCCCATCAATCAAAACGGAAAAGTCGGCAGGATTGTAGGACTGGACGGACAGTCCGGCTTCAGTCGCGTCTTTTACGACTTTGGCAAGGAGGACGCCGAACCCGTCTCCGTGCTGAACAGCTACCCCAACTCGGCCTACTCGCCGTTGGGTTCTCAAGAGTCCATGTGGAAGACGCTCGACATCGTCGGCAACTTCACTCCTTTCGAGACCGGAACACATTACATTGCCTGCTCTGGTATCGGCCCGACGCAAGTCTGGGTAGACGACGAGATCGTCTTCGAACAGAAGGGCAACTGTGCCGATCCCATGGGTGCTCTTTTCCTCGCCGCCAACGAGCCGGAAATCAAACACGCCTTCACAGCGGGGAAGACCTACCGTCTGCGCATCCACAGCAAGCCCCCGACCAAGATTGGTCTCGAGATACTCGAGGGCCGCACCGGCGTCCGCATGGGCTTTGCCCTAGAGTCGGACCACGACGCAGACTTGCAGGGCGAGGCCGCCCGCGTCGCCGCCGAGGCGGACCTCGCCATCGTCTTCACCGGTCACGACCCTCAATGGGAGACTGAGGGCAGAGACCAAGAATCCTTCCACCTCCCCTGCGACCAGGACGGTCTCATCGACGTGGTGGCGAAGGCGAACCAGAACACCATCGTCGTCAATTCTACAGGCGTCGCCGTCGCCATGCCTTGGCTCGACAACATCTCCGCACTTGCACAGTCGTGGTTCCCGGGGCAGGAATGCGGCAACGCCATCGCCGACGTGTTGACCGGCGCCGTGAACCCCGAGGGCAAGCTTCCCGTCAGTTTTCCGGCACGCGTTGAGGATGCGCCCGCGCATGGCAACTTCCCCGGCGAGCGTGACGCCGACGGTCAGCTCAAGGTCGAGTATGCCGAGGGCGTGTTCGTAGGGTATAGACACTATGATCGCGTCGGCAAGGAGGTCTTGAATTTCCCCTTTGGCTACGGCCTCTCATACACGACTTTCAACTACGCCGACTTCCAAGTCGCCAAAAAGGATGATGCTGCGGATGAGTTTGAGGTTTCTGTGGATGTCACCAACACGGGTGCCGTCGCCGGCGGAGCGGTGGTACAGATCTACGCCGGCAAGACGGAGCGGTCGGCGGACACGCCGGCCAAGGTCCTGGTGGCTTTCGACAAGGTTCGGCTGCAGCCTGGAGAAAAGCAAAGCGTAAAACTGGGGGTCTCGGCGAAGGATTTCGCTTCATTTGACGAGACGGAGCGGCAATGGGTCGTCGAGACAGGGGAGTACAGCTTCTACCTGGGGGAGTCTGCGGCCAAGGTGATGCAAAAGGTTCCCGTGACTCTGAAGAGGGTAACATACCAGCGGTAACGGTATCGATGAAAGCGTGTAGTTTCATACACATAGACGTCCGATAGCAATGATTTCGATGAGTTGCATGAGATCCAAAAGAGATGGGCAAGATGGGATGAATCGAAGCCAATGAGACGGGGAGGTTTTTGCAATGACAGGGTGACTCAGCCTCAGTATTTCTGCACGCCCAGCAGTTCCCGCGCCACTAAACTAACTGTATCGTCGTTGCCTAGCGCCAGGGCCGTTCTTTGGACGCCGACTGTGCCACAATTAGTGGTTCGTCGGGCTGATAAGTGAGACCTTGAAGCGTTGCTTTGGGGACTTTGGCGATGATCATTCATCCTTTATCAAGACGGCGCCCGCAACCTCGCGAACTCACTTCCGAGGCGTCTTCTTCCACTCGGTAATCACTGAACCGTACAGCCAGCCACGCAGTGAAGAGCCGTCATGCCACAAACAGAGTTGAAACAGAGCCCCGACCTCTCAATCCAACTCCTCAACCCACAAACTCCTCTGTACGGCGGCAGCGTCATCTTGGGCCATGTCGTGCGCAAATCCCACATCGTCGCGTCATCAGCCACAGTCCGTGTTCGCCTTCTCGGCCGCGCGAAAGCGAAGCTCGTCGTCGACCGCGGAAACAACTCGAAAAGCTACTACCGCAGCCGCTTCAACTTTTGGCCTGACTCCGCCGTCACCGATGTAGTCCACCAGGGTCCCATCCACGTCGCCCCCGGCGGTGGCGAGCACCAAGCCTGGGCGTTCGCGCTGGCATTGCCGAAGCACACAGATGCCCAGTCTGTAAACGCCTGTGGTGGAGACCGCGCGAAAGAGGCGTGCTTCTTGCGCCCGGGTGGGAGAGCCGGGTCCGCAGCGGGGATCCCCGAACAGCCGCTGCCTGGGAGCTTCTATTTGGATGGTCGTGGGTTCAGCAAGAAATGGCACGGGTTCGTCGAGTATTGGATTGAGGCCGAGTTGGTGGTGCAAGGGAAGAGTTCCACCGTGAAGGCCGCGCTGCCTGTCAAGGTCTTCTCACCCCCCACGCCAGCACCGCCGATCGGCGATTTTGGCTTGGTGAGGAGGAACATGACTAGGTGCGTAACCAGTCAACGACTGCTGCCGGGTATGGAGCAGGCGGAGTTATCCTTCAAGCAGAAGACG
Organism: Colletotrichum incanum; assembly: GCA_001625285.1. Classification (NCBI taxonomy): domain Eukaryota; kingdom Fungi; phylum Ascomycota; class Sordariomycetes; order Glomerellales; family Glomerellaceae; genus Colletotrichum; species Colletotrichum incanum. Next base: position 37,729 of record LFIW01002749.1, on the reverse strand, counting down.
CAAAAGTTCTTCGGTTCGTCCAAGGTACCATCATTCCACTACACGCTTAATGTCCAGTATCCTACTGTCATACAGATGGGTAGCGAGTCCAGCATTCCGTTCCTGCTGCACTTGAGTCCAAACAGGGAGAAGACCACCGACGTCATTGAGGATGTGCCGCAGACCGTTACGATAAAGAGCATGCATCTGGAGCTACAATCAATTACCGGCATCATCTGCCCCGGTACCCTGGACTCCCACGAGGCGAGCAAGACGCGGAACCTGTGCTTGGCCAGGATAAGCAGCCTTTATCCTTCCACTGGGGATAATATCGTGCTGCCGTATGGTTCACAGGAGGAGCCCCTGGATCTTGGTGGTATACTAAATCTACGGGTGGACACCTTAGGCCGAGTCCTTCACGGGACGAGCAATTGGCGAGATAGCCTTGGCATGACGATTTTACCGACTTTTGTTACGTACTGCGTCAAGATCGAGCATGTGCTTCGCTGGGAAGTGCATCTCTCTGTGGTTGGGGAGACATGGAAGTGTGAGGGAAGTCAGAAGATTCTTATCTTGGCGCCTTGCGAAGATATGGCCAGCGAAAGAGCCGAGACCTCTGCCATGGCTGCGCTGTCGTTGGCACCACCCCCGCCTGTCATGGAAGAGGTCCCGGCTTATGATGGGCCCAACGAGGCAGCACCGGCATACGAGAAGGTGGCAGGAGGCCATGTGGAAGGGCAATCGGCGGTTGGAGAAAAGTCATGAAGCGTTGTGTACGGAAGGAGAGGACAGCCATGCGGCGTATGATATCCTAGTACAATTCATGACGAAGGCGGGGGACAACTGAACGCGAGTCGTAATGTAAGCAGAGCTGTGTTATTTTTTCATGTGGGTTTCCACGAACGAGAAAGCGAAGACATGCTGGCCGACTAGTAGTAAAAAGTAGCAATGAGAGAGCACAACAAAGTAGGGTTCCCTGATTGGCTAACTCCAAGGCACCCAACAGGCTCTAAAGCGTCCGCAATTGTGACATCAGCCATCTTTCGCCTCAAAACCCGCTTGTTGGAGGGCGGGACTAGAAACAAACGAGAACTTCAGGCACGTGATTCAAGCTCAGCAGCTGTCCCTTCATAATGAATGTTCATGATCACCCACACTACTCTTTGACAAATTAAGATTGAATGAATTCGCAAAAGGCTAAAACTAATGTTCAACATGGTGTAGAAGTGAACTAAACCGGATAGACGCCACCATCCAAAGATAGTTAAGCCATTGAGGACTTCTTATGCTCAGACAGGTGGGTATGGAGGGTTTTAAGAAGAGTAACTAGGCGCATCTTATCCTAATAGTGTTTTTGGAATACAAGAAAACGGTTTGAATCCAGTTGAAGCTAGGTAAAGCATTGAATCAAGACTTTCGGTTGTCAAGACCAAAGATGCCGAAGTAGTTTAGGCTTGTGCGCAGTTGGTTTATATCGTTTAGTGATTTCATAGCCAAACCGTAAAGCTATCAATAGCGGCTTAACTGATCAGAAGCAGTTGCTGCTACTGCCTAAAGCAGGACGAAGGGTGTTCTTGACAAGTGGTTTCACAGCCTACCTCTAATGTTATGCCATTTAAGCTCAAAGGGTAGCTAGGTGAACCGTGTCCTTAGCATCATGAAGACTAAAGTACAGGCTATCTTCATTGGGTTATATTATTTAGTGTAACATGAGATTTGATCAAATTGCAGTTATTTACAAGAAAAGTCAAGATGTGTACATGCAACCGTATCTTTGTAGGTAAGATCCAAGCATCGCTTTGTGTACTATAAATAAGAGCCAAGTTGCGAGACTAAGAAGATTTAGGCAAGGTAATCGCCGACAAGGGCCAGGTTGATGATGGCAGCCAATCCATAGAGAGCCGCGTCGTTGGTAGAAATCCAGGCAGCCTCGTCGATGGGCGCCAACACAGCACTGCCGTTGAAGTGTACAGTGCTCCAGGGCGCCGTCTGCTTGAGACCGTCGGTGTTGAAGAACTCGTTCCAGGCCCGCGCCGCAAGGGTTGCGTTGTTGGTGCGGTGGGCAGCGTACGCCGTAAGACGTGAATGTCCCTGCTTGAGACTAGTGTTACCGAAGCCTTTTCCGTACCGCGCCGTCTGCTCGGCGGTTCCGGCGCTGTAGTAGTAGCTGTAGTCATACCACGCCTGCTCGAAGCCCTCGGGGACATCCTCGCCGGCGTGTTCGATGAACTCGGCGACAACCTCCATGAGGCCGAAGACGGCGGACAGGTGAGACACGGCGACAGTGCCATTGTTGTTGGGGTCCGCGGGAGGAGGTCCCAGGGTGCCGTCAGCGAGATTGTAAAGACCGGATCCAGTGACGAAGCCGTTCTTGAGTTTGGCGATGCTGGCGGCCGTGTTGGTGAGCTTGTTGCGAGCCTCTTCCCAGCGGGAGCCGCGGCGCTCCCATTCAAGAAGCCAGGAGGCGGCCAGGGAGGACCAGTCGGTGCCGAGACCGACGGCGACGGAGGAGTTGGGGGTCGGGACCCAGCCGTCGGTGCGGACCTTGCGGTTGGGGTCGAGGATGCCATAGGTCTTATCGGTGTCGAGGATCTCTTCGATGAGCTCGCCGGTGCGCTCGTCACCTCCCGTAACGAAGTAAAAGACCTTTCGGTACTGAGGAGTAGAGATACGGGCCTGCTTAGCACTGTCACCCCAGTGCTGGACGCCGTGGCGGGTGCCCAGGCCCTTGAGGTCGCCGAGATGGTAGACGTCGACCTCACCGGTGTGGCGGACCTGGGCCTCGGCGAAGCGGTAGACGTCTTCGCGGCCGGTGCGGAGGAAGTAGTTCCAGAAGAACAGGTCGGGAGAGAGCTCCGAGTTATCCCAGGCGTAGCCGCCAATGTCGTAGCGCCACTGGTGACGGTCCGTGTCGTAGGCGTGAATGAAGTCGCCGTGGTCCCAGAAGCCGTACCACTTGCGCTGCTCTACCTGTTCCTCGTAGAACTTGAAGAGGAAGTCGAGATGCTTCTCGATGTCGGCCTCGACGCCCGAGGGGGACTCGGATGGAGGGGCCCAGTAGTTACCGAGGGCCTTGGTCTCGGCGAGGTATCCGGGCTCGCCGTACAGGACGGGGGGATTGTTGATGTGCTCGGTCAGGTCGGAGAGGAGGGTGCGGTTGGGGGTCGACTCGAAGCCGTAGAGGAAGATCTCGTTGGTGCGGGCGATACCGTAGGGGTTGTTGAAGCCGGGTTCGTAGTCCTCGTAAGTGATCTCAAGGGCGTCGAGCTGCTTGGCGTAGGTGTCCTGGCCGAGGCCGTCGTGGTAGGGACGGAGATCAAGGGCCGGCGCCGAAGGGCTGTAGATCCAGATGGTGATCTCACCCTTGTCCGTGGCGGCATTGGTAATGTCGATGCCGGTAGGGTAGCGCTTCCAGAAGTTGCGCAAGCCCACGGCGAGACCTCCCTTGGTGGCACCACCGAGGTAGGCAAGACCGCCGGCACGAGTGCCACCAGGGATATTAACCCAGCTTTGTCCGGCCTTGGTGCGCTTCTTCAAGGTGAAGCCATCGGGAGATAGCTGGGTCAAGCTGAAGTCGCTCCAGGTAGGAATCCATTGGAGTCTGGTGGTGACTCTCTGGTCCCAAGTCGCAGGGTCAGCCAACTCGGCGCCCTCGAATTGGTCGTTGCGGACCGTGGCACCCGGATCTCTGCGGAGACCAGTGATGCCCTGCACAGCCTCACTGAGAAGACCTCCGTCGATTCCGGAGATTCTGACGTGACGGTTGTACTGCTCCTCTCCCTCGAGAGGAACCTCGAAGCGGATACCAAGGCCGGAGATGAAATCCTCTTCGGCCTTGCCGTCGTAGATGACGGTGTGCACGATGCGGACGGCTTCGGAGTTGTGGTACAGGTAGAAGCGCAGGATGAAGGGAAGCCAGTCGGCATGGCTGCCCTCGCCTTGGACGGAGTGCTTGCCGCGGACGGTGACAAGAGCACGGGCGGTGTTGTCCTTGCTGACAGTGACCTCCTCGACGTTGCTCTCGAAGTTGAAGTGATTGATGCCGGCCTGGCCCTTCAGCTCAGCCTGATCCTCGACTCCAGACTGGGAGTGGAGGACAAGCTTTCCGTTCTGGCCAATGGTCTTGCCAGAAGCGGTCTTGATCTCGCCGACGACCACGTTGCCGGACTTGGGGAAAGTAACGGCAAGCTTGCCGGTATCAACGCTGACGGCGTCCGAAGAGTCAGACACGGTCAGGCCGCTGGACTGCTGCCGTCTCGCACGGGAGAAGCGAGTCGTCGAGTTGGACGACGACGAGGCGCTGACGGTGTATTCGTCGAGGATGGTGTCGGTCTCGGGGATCGCGTGGCCGGTCCACTTGATGGAACCGTCGGACCAGTAGGCCGTCACCCACGTCTGCAGCGGACCGCCGCCGGAGACGGTGAACTCGGTCGAGTTGGCATAGTACTTGCCACGGGCCCAGGGCAGACCAAAGGTCGTACCGGCGTTGTACGAGGGCGTGCGGCCGAGCCACTTGACGGTGGCGCTGTCACCGCCGGTGCTGTTGTCGAAGCGTTGGGCGCTGCCGGACCCCAAGAGGCCGGAGAGGACGACGAGACCAACAATGATTCGAGACATCCTGGAAATGAGCGAAGGACGAATGAACCCTGAGACAAGTCTGGTCGTGCAGCGTTAGAATCGTGACGAGGAATGCGGCAGCTTCAACTTTCTAATAAAGAAAAAAAGAGGTGCTCGGGACAATAGAACGCGAATTGTATGTCAACCGCGTGGCCCGTCTAGTCTTGGCTCGCAGCACAGCCTGGGGATGGCATCATCCGGCGCGAGGATCTCGACTCGTGACAGGCACGGGGGATATGGGGCCAGACTTGGGCCGGCGGGAGGTTGTCCAGTGCGAATGATGCCATCTCTCGCCGCTCCATCTTCCTCGGAGAGTCGCCCGCAATCGAGCTCGATGCTACGCTGGTGCTGGCCACTGGATCTGCGAGTTAGATTAGGCCAAGGGGTCACCTCCTCCTCTCGAGTCGGTACCACGAATCGCCAGAGAGAGAATTGATGAAGCTCTGGCGGTCTAGCTGGAATAAGGTGCAGTGAGCTACGAAGGAGGGGAGCTCATCTTTCGGCGTAATTGCACCGATGACGGAGGAAAGGAACCGGGGGAGGGTCCATGTCCCAAGGCTCTCTCCAACTTTGAAGGGAACTTTGTCACCTCCCTGACGGGGCAATTGGGCCGGGATGCAGGTCCCGCAGTTGTTCCACCGAGAGACCGAGGGTTGTGCGGGAACGTTCAAGAGGCGAAATCAATTGCGATCCAATTGGGAAGAGCCGAGCAGGATGCGGGGTAAACGGCTCCTGGAGCTTGTTGGCGAAAGGGGATGGGGAAGCGAGATTAAAAGTGCAAAACATGCATATCTGCAAAGTGACCGGACGCAGGGGGAGCCCGTTGTGGGAGGCTGCTAGTTTATTATTCACTTTATTGCGACCTCAGCACGCAATATGGCACCATTTAGCACCGAGTCGAGCTAATCTCAACGGTGCCACGTTCTTGATGCCGAGGGAAGCGGCGTGAAATGCGAGAAATCGTGGTCCTGGCAACTCAAGCAGGGCGAACTCGGCAAAGCCCTTGACTTCTGATGCAGGAACAGACCAGGCTGCCGGGAAGAGACATGGGGCCGGAATGCCGCCGACAGAATTCACATGGCGTAGAGATAACACGAGATTCCGTGATGCAGGCTTATCTCCAGGAAATGCGTCGTCGCCACCACGCGAGAGGAGATCTGCAAGAAGCTGAAGAAACATGTGCAGCATAGTGTAATACAGGCCCTCAATCATCTCATGGCCGAGGACAGGAGGCTGTGGTTTTCGGGATTCAAAGTGCAGACTCCCTACATATAAGTGGTAGAACTGGTTTCAGCTCAAGAGCGGTTTGTAGTAAGTAAGACAGCTACTACTCAACGTACGGATTATCATGTAGCCATCATGAAGAAACATTGCCAGCCAAGGCCTCAATCGGCTCGGCCCGTCGTTGGTTGTTAGAGGGTACAAGGTTGACCGCGCCTTGTCTCGTGCTATAATTGGGGCACAGCAATCTGGGTGAGGTATCGAGACGTTGATAAGAGTGGCAGGAGAGGCGCATCGCACGATTTCGTAATCGGATCATGGCCCTTGTCAAAAGTCCACGGTGAGTCCAGTGCCTTCGGAAAGAGGCGTGTCGAGAACCTGAGTTCGTGTCATTTTCCCATGTGGTGCAGTCGCATCACAGCGGCGAGGCCCACCAGACAACTCCGTGCCGCCGGCTTTCGGCATCACACCGTAGACTTTCAAGGATGCGCCTAGGATCAATCAGTTTGGAAGGCTCTAACTCGAGACCGCCGCACGCAAAAGTTGGTCATCGTTCTGCCGCGGATAATCCTTCCCAGTGCCGTCTCTTTGTCAGCAAGCAAAAGAACTCCAACACGTGTGGTTAACTAAAGCACAAGATCCATGCTGATAAAGCTCTACACCCAAATCTTGGATTGGGAGCGATGGAGTAACCCTGCCCTCCGCCCAGCTTCAGGGATATACGCGCCATACCAATCTGGCTCTGCTGAAAATAGCTCGTCTCATGCGAAATTGTGATACAGGATCGGTCCAGTCGCGATCCTTAGATTCTGCCTTCAATGTGCGTTGCTATTTGGTAGGTACTATAATTAGTAACAGAAAAGAACTAGCCATGTTCAAATGGTTTCGTGGTGTAGTTGGTTATCACGTCAGTCTAACACACTGAAGGTCTCCGGTTCAAGTCCGGGCGAAATCATGTTTGACTTTTGCAATTTGGATCTTCAGAGCTGTCAGTTTTTGTCGCATGGTCAGACCAAATGTTCCAACAACCACCCACGCGCGTCCAAAATGTCAGGAATGCCCTCCTTTGTTCCCAGCCGTTGGACCCAAATCCCCTTCCGCTAAGCCTATTTGGCCGACACGGCATTGTGTATTAAAGACGTGTATCACCAGTGCGAAGACTTGCCACATTCACGACCTCCGTTGTCTCTTCTAAGCGAGAACGAAATGCAAGTCAATCAAAAGCTAGGTCTTTTGCAATCAAATACGTAGATAGCCCTCATGTGTGTTTTTAAACAAAAGTTGGCACCCGTTTCGCTCACTCAGTTTTTCTTGTCAGCCTCATTTGCCGTCTCCAGTTGACCAGTCGCTGCCGCCATCCTCGCTACCTCGTTTCCCTCTCCTTCGACAATTCTGTCAGCATCTTGTTTGCCGTTGCCAGCAACTTCAGTCTCCGTTTTGTCTCCCGCGACGTTTGTATCCACTTTTCCCTCGCCGCCAGCCTTCGCGGCCTCCTCCTTCTTGCTGTCATCAGCCGGCGTCTGCGATGGCGTTGATTTCCTCCAGATGTTCACACTCGGCATTGAGACTTGGCCTAGAGATGACACAGAGGCAGGTACCTTGGGCATGGATGGCATGTTCGGCATGTTCGGCATACTAGGCATATTGGGCATCTTGTTAGGCCACCATCCTTTCACCCCAGTGCCGGTCGACTGCGCGATCTGGAAGAGGTGCTGCATGTAAGACCGCTTCTCCTCAGTGGTCATGTTCTCGGTGTTGACATCTCCGACCAGATCTCCTTCGCCGTCCGCGGGCAGAGGCACAAGGGACGCCGCCGCAGCGATGTCGATAGGTGACTCATCGGGCAGTTCGTCGGTCGACTTGGACGCGTCCTTTTCGTCGAGCTTCTCATCAGATTCCTCGGGCTCTTCAGTGTTGGAGATGGCTTTCTCTAGCGTTTCTTCAACCTCGTGATCTTCGGCGACTTCTTCAGGTGGCGTCTCACGGAACTTGGGGTCGTCGACTAGCGGCTCATCGCTATTGAACCATTGGATAACCAAGTCCGCCGCGGCTTCGGTCATCTTCTCGTAGCCCTTGTGCTTTTCTGGCTGGAACATGCTCATGTGCGCCTGAACCTCGTCATCGACTTCTGGCAAGACCTGGCGTGAGAAAATAGAGGAAGCCGAGTGGCTCTCCTCCGGGATGGCGCAAAAGGTTCTTTCGGGGACGAAGTAGCCTCCCTGCCAATACCCATTCTCACCAAGAGACACGTAAAAGTCATGGATGCCGACGCCCTTCAGAGCTCCCATACGCTCAAGTCTCCGGTTGAGTTCTTTCTGTTTGAGAAGCGCGCCAACAAAGGTGAAATGATCCGAAAGCCAAGCAAATGACTGTCCGACGTTGCCACGGTTGATGTATGCAAGACCTTGACCGAGAGCACCGATGCTCTGCTGGTAGCCCTCTTTTACGGAGCCCTTGTTCAGGTTCTTGAGACCCGAAATGATGGCTTCGCGGTTGACGTAGGCAGCTACACCACCGGCTGCGATGGCGCCCACGGTTCCTGTGCGCACGGCAATAAGCTGCCACGTCTTCCAGCCCGGGTTGCGACTGGTCGATGCAACCGCCGACGTTGCTGCTCGGCGAGTGCCCAGTCGAGCGAGACTCGCCGGCGCGGCGGCAGAGAGGGCTGTCATGACGTTGAAGACGCTGCTGACTTTTTGGTAGTTGGAAAATCCTCCATAGACGAACATGGAGCGGGCCAGGCCGTTGTAGGGTGTATCAAAGGTCAGGATGCCCTGAATCAAAGGGAAGATGGGATCATCTTCGGAGGGGTTGGAGTTCGCCCTCTCATTGATGGCGAGGAAAAGTGCGTCTGCGGCAACGAATCCTCTGCATATCGTTAGATTTCTTGCTACCCATTCAAATCGTGTGTGATGTCAACGTACCCCATAGAGTGAGCGACAAGGACGACGCCGACTTCTCTGTCTTTTGGCGGCCACGGCTTCTCAACATTGGCTTTTCTGACGTCCATTACTTGTTCTTTCAGCCTGCGAAACAGTCAGCGCCTTTACAAAATAACCGAACGAAGCATCTGACCATGAGAGGAAAGCTTCAGTGGCTTGAGCCAGTTCGCCTTTGGTCTCATATTGGGGATAGACGATGGACTCGACGCGGTGGTCAGGTAGTTGCTTGGTGACTGAACGTTTCAGGTCCTAGGAAAGCATGAGCATAAATATTGACGAGGGCGAGGGCATCATAACTCACATCTGGGAAGTCATGGAACGTGTTGTCGTTCCCCTGGATCGTATTAGCTGGATATTGCACCCGAGGGTCCAGCTGCTGGTCACGACTTACTTTGAAGCCGTGGATGAAACAGAGGAGCAGTGTCCGAGGCATGGTGATTCGCCGCAGGCCGGTAACACAGAACTATGGTAGATTAAACAAGGTGTACTAGAGTACGTAAGATATGAGAATGTAATCTATGGTTTTCCTAGGTGAAGGGATATCATGAAGGTCGCACCAAAAAGATGGAAGGTTTCGGCGCAAGAGCAAGACGGACTCATGGAGTAATATCCCGCACTGGTGTCTTTCCCTTGGGCGTCTCCTCTTCCTCCTCTATTTGAGAATCAACCACGGGGCAGTGACGATTTCCTGAGCGGTTCGTGCATGTGCAACACCTTTTCCATGTTCCAGGTTTCCTTCCAGCCACACCTTCTGGCTCCAAACCGCCTTAGTTGCTGCAATGGGGGACGAAAGTGCGTGGCGAGTGCCTCGTCCAGGGCCAATGACAGCGCGGCCAAGACGTCACCGATAACGTCATGATGTGTTTGGAAGACGCACAGCCAGAGCGCTGCACCTCGCGCTTTTAGCGTCTGGGGCCACTCACTGGCCTGCCTCTTTCACTTCACTGCTCATACCTTGCTCACAGCCACGCTCACTCACTCACTCACTCACTCACTCACTCACCTATTCGCCCACCCATCGCTTGTTCACTTTCAGCTCAGCCCGGGCCCTCTCCTCCCATCCATCCTAGTCCATGTCAAACCTATCACCGAATCAAAAGCCTGTGATGCCATCTGTCTTCAAACGTCTGCTATGTACCAGGCGAGGCACGTCACACAAAAACTCTAATAGATGAGCCCCGATGCACGCACGGGTGTGTTGCCCCAAGTCAGATTGGGTGGTCCTCCCCCACATGCGCGATCCGAGATCGTCAACTCACGATCGACGCAAGCCCCGGCCTGTCATTTGAAGGATTTCCAAGGTTTCTTCAATATCGGTTCTCATTCTTCCCAGGAATTTGGTTCTTCTAGTCCGCGCCACAAAGCCACCCCGGTCATCTCTTCGGCAACCACCAAATCTGCAAAGCCGTCACTTTACCTCAGTTCGTGTCGTGCTTGAGCTTGCCAAATGACAATGTGGGATCGAACCGCCACAACTCCGTCTCGTTCGCGGCCGAACCGTAATCCCAAACCGTGTAAAAGTTGCGCAGGAAGGGGGTGCCAATCAACGCAAAGCCCGGCGAGCCATCCTGGAAGGGGGGCCAGCACGCATCCTCCCTGTTGGCGAACCCTGGGCGGCGCAGCTGGTCGCCCGTGATCTCGACCGTTTGGGGGTAGCGGTAGTCGCCAAAGCTGAACTTGAAAGACCACGACGAGTTGAATTCGCTGCAGAGCGGGATGTGGTCGCCCGCGAGGATCGCCGTGTAGTTCATGCCGATCGACTCGTACACCTCGAGGTTCTGCTTCTCAGGCAGCGTGATGGAGCCCGCGCCCGTGTCGAAGACGACGCTGGCCTGGTCGAAGTTGGTCTCCGTCTCGACGGTGCTTCCGTTGCCCGCCGACCGCGTGCCGTTAACCTTGAGGATGATGGACCGCCAAACGTCGTAGCCACCGTTGACGCGTGTGATGGGGATCGTGGTGAGGTCGCCGTCGACGAAGTCACTTTCGCGAGAGCCACCGATGGTCACAACGCCCTTGCCCGGTACACCGCCGGTGTTGTTGTGCTCTGTTCCGTAGTAAATGCCGAATTTCGCCTCGTCGAGGCGATTTTGCGCCATTAGTGTCTCCACGACTGTGTTCGCACCGCCGTCAATGATCGAGCTAAATCCCATGCCCATGAAACCATCTGCCGCCATCGCTGCCCAATTCGATTCATTTGCGGCGATGAAGTCTTGCTTCCAGGTAAAGTCGCCGACAGTCCAGGTCTCTGATACCGTGGGCCCGGCAGTGTTGCCTCCGAGGTATGCAATGTCTGCATAACCGCCGGTGTAGCTGCCGCTGGTCGAGGCGTTGATGCTATAGCCGACTCGATCATAGCTGGGAAGTGTCAGTGGCATGTAGTGCACGCTGCGGAAATGGTATTTCATGAACGCACCCGCTCACGTTGGGGCAAGTCGACTTGGCGCACTCGCTGTCAACAGCCCAAGAAGACGAACTTCCTGTGTCGAACAGCAGGCGGTAGGTCTTGGCCGGTGTGCCGATGTTGAATTGAATCGTTTTCTGTGAAGGGCGTCAGCGGTTATCTCCGCCGTACAAGATCTCTTCAACTCACGTAGCCGTTGTCGACGATGATGGGCATGTCAAGCACAGCCGCAGCGGCGACGGATGCGGCCGCTGCCGCCGAGAAGAAGCGAGTGACGGGCGACATGTTCAAGGACCACGGGCTCATGATCCAAAAGAATGACAGATACAGGAGTGAGATCCAACAAGAGATCAGATAGCAGCCCGGGACGACGGACATCCCATCTTTAAGAGTTTGTTTTCTCCCGTCCCGCACTATGACGATCATTTCGACCTCGTAAAAGGAGGTGGGGAAAGGCAATCTCGCGATACTGGGATCTTGCAAGGCATTTCGCGAGCTTTGAGCGCCGGACAACCCGCTCGGCGTGGAGACATGGCTTGTGCATACGGGCTCTGGCTGCTGCTATTTTCATCCTCGTAGCAACGTTTTTCGCCCGCTTTCGACCTTACTCCCCACGCCGTTGACATGCGCGTTGCGCTACTGAGGCGAGTCTGGGGCCGGCAGTCTTAGCCCAAGGAGTATGGGAGATCGGCCAGCGGTGCCGAATACGAAAAAAAAAACACACGAGCTTGGTCTTCCCCGGTGGTGCTTCTTCAGCCCTATTCATGCGAACAGGCGCTCGATTCAGGCGTTAAGACGGTGAACTCTCTTGACTCGCGCCTATGGTTCATCTCATCTGAGTGCATTTGGGTGCAACGTCGACAAGTCAACCGCTAAGACCAAGATCTCAATGCTGTGTCACTCCTAATGCGGCAATGCCCCTCCAATTCAGTTGCTCCTCTGCTTCTTCTCCCAGCGGATTGCCGCAATGTACCCGTGTTACCTACATCAGTCGCAAACTCCAGGTGATATTTTCAAGTTGAAGTCATCTTCCGGGCAAAACGCATGTACTTGGTTTTGTTTTACTTTGTAGGCTTGTTGACTACGTAGATCTATGTGCTCCAAAAAGGGAGCACTATTAATATTAACATGCACCGTCTCAGCAGGACAAGTGCGTTGTGACAACGACCTCGGCGCTCTCGATGCCCTCACCAGATGCAGTAATGACAATCTCACCAGCAGCACCATCCTCAGAACGCACAATCGCCAAAGCGAGCCCGCTGAACGCCTTGCGCTCTAGAGACGGGAACCCAACCAAGTCCGCCGGGTCGCCGTTGTCAGTCGCGATAATCTCACCGGGGCCGCTGAGCGAGAAGGTGATGGCATTATCCGCGAACCGGACCAAATCATCGTTTGCATCTCTCACCTCGACAGTAATAAAAGAGAGATCCTTTCCATCGGCCTTGAGTGTCGTACGGTCCGCCAAGGCGGTAAGCTTCGCGGCCTTACCCACGGTCCGTACCGTTTCTTCTACCCATTCGGCACCATCCTTGTACGTCACGACCTTCAGCTCGCCCGGCGCGTACTTTACGTCGTCCCAGCGGAAGCGGTACTTGTATTCATCCCTCGTCTGGCGTCCTAGAGACTCTCCGTCGAGAAACAGCTCTGCCTCGTCTGCGGAAGTAAAGACGTGCACGGGCGTCGTCTCGCCGACGCGGTCTGGCCAGTTCCAATGCGGAAGGATGTGCGCGAACTTGAGGTCTGGTCGCCAGCGCGCCTGGTACAGGAAGAAACGGTCCTTCTTGAAGCCGGCCAGGTCAATGATGCCGGAGTACGAGCTGCGCGCCGTATAGTATGGCGTGGGCTCGCCGAGGTAGTCCCAACCCGTCCAGACGAACTCGCCCGCCACAAAGGGGTGCTTGTCCTGCGCGCTGAAGACCTTGTCCGGCGACGAGCCAAAGTTGGCAGAGTACACCTCGTACGCGCTGACTTGCTGCGACGTCGAGTTCCCCCCTGAGGTATCGTTGACCGGCGCGCCGATGTCGTCCGCAACGGGGAAAATGTACGTGCCGCGCGTGCTCAGCGCCGAGGCGGTCTCGCTACTGAGGATCAACTTCTCGGGGAACGCCTCGTGATAGTCGGCGTAAAGAGGATGCGTCCGCACGCCTGGGAGAAAAGAGTAGTTGGGCGTGTCTCTGATGCCCTCGCCCTGGTAGTTCAAACTGATGACATCCATAGCTGTTGGAAATGACATGTTGGGTTTGGCAAAGTTCATCGACGCCGTCGACGGCCGTGTAGGATCCTCCTCGCCAACCATCTTGTGCAGCTCAAGCGCCACAACGGTGCCCGGATCGCCGATCTGCTGCTCCGAGACCTCGTTACCAAAGCTCCACATGATTATTGACGGGTGGTTCCTGTCGCGGCGCATAAAGGACCGCAGGTCCGGCTCGTGCCAGTCAGGGAAGATGAGGTGGAAGTCGTTGTCCGTCTTGTTGCGCTCCCACGAGTCGAATATCTCGTCCATCACCAGGAAGCCCTTGCTGTCCGTCAGCTCGAGAAGTTCTGGGGCGGGAGGATTGTGAGCCATGCGTATGGCGTTGCAGCCGAGCTCCCCGAGGATGTCGAGCTGGCGCTCCGCGGCACGGGTGTTGAAGGCCGCGCCGATGGCGCCGAGGTCATGGTGCTGGTTCACTCCCTGGAGGCGAACGTGCTCGCCGTTGACGAGGACGCCCTGGTTGGGGTCATAGGTTATCGAGCGGATGCCGAAACGGGTCTCGTACGTATCGACTGCCTTGCCGGCGACAGTGACGGTTGTCACTGCGATGTAGCGGTTGGGTTTCTGTGTAGGTGGAGGGCCCCAGAGTCGGGGCGAGGTGACGGAGATTGAGCCAGTGACTTGCTCTTTTCTGCCGGCTGGGACGGAGGCTTCGGACTGGGGGAACTCGGCGACCTTGTCTCCGGGCTTGTCGGTTGACGCGTTGAGGACATAGACGTCGGTAGACACTCCAACCTCTTGATCTGCATCTCCCTTATTTTCGACCTCCACAACCAAGTCCAAGGTGGCGGACTTAGCAGAAACATCCTTCGAGACGATGTAGGTTCCCCACTGGCCAACGTGCACGGGATTGACCTTGGTCAACCAGACGTTGCGGTATATGCCACCACCAGGGTACCAGCGCGCCGAGTCAGGCGGGTTGTCCAGGCGGATGGCGAGGAGATTGTCTTCACCAGGCTTCAAGTGCGAAGTAAGGTCTAGACGGAAGGAGTTATAAGGATATGGCCAGCCACCAACCAGGTACCCGTTAAGCCAGACCATGGCGTAAGACATGGCACCGTCTACGTCAAGGTAGATAGACTTGCCCTCGTCCTCGGGGACAACTGTCAACGAGCGTCGGTACCAACCCACTCCGTGCACAGGTAATCGGCCCATTCCGCCGCCAATTATTGGGTCTTCTTCGGTGTAGAACGGTCCTGCAATCGCCCAGTCATGGGGCAGGCTGACGGTCTCCCATGAGGCATCGTCAAAGAGATTGGAGGCATAGGGGACATTGAGAGTCGGCTCAGCAGTGGGACGCTCATGATGTTGCGCAGGGTCCTTAATGAAGTCATTAGCCGAAGGAAGAACCCAGGGCTTCAGAACGTAGGTATCCGTAAGATTCTCGAGGTCAGGACGGTGGTCGTAGATGAGTCCATCAGGGTTGAACTCTGAACGCCAGAAGCGCCAGCCCTTGTTGATGCTAACGCGCTCCCGGCTGGTAGAAGAGACATTTTGCCGCGGGTGAAGTGTGAGGGCGTCTGAAGGTCCGAGAATGAGAAGTAGCAAGGTCAACAAAGTCGGCCCGAAGGCCCTTGTCGCTAGTGACCGCTGCGAAGACATCTTGACGACTCGTGCTGAGTTGAGTGTGCCATTGTTACAATACTTGCCCCAAGGCGGGCTCTTGTATTGCCCCGTGGAATAGCTTTTCCGCCGGTCATTGTAATTGAGGTATTCCCGACTACTCGAGACGGAATTTTAAATCTCCACGAAGAAACAGTTCGACATCGCGCCGGAGAGGTTTCTTCGGTTTTGCAAATCAGTTTGTTGATGGAGCAGCTTCGGTCGAAGACACTCCGGGCCCTCCGCACCCCGCGTTTCTCCGCACAATATTGCAACAGTACAGGGATCTGGGCAGTGAACATAAGGGATTGGCATGATACAATTGGCCGGTTGAATATCTGTTAAACTCCACTATTGGTCCGCATGTGTCTGTCCACTGAAGGCCTTGTTCTTGGAGATGGCCGATCCGTAGGTCAAAGTCGGTTGAAAGGGCTCACTAGCAGTTGGGGATGATCTCATCCTCTCCATGTGCCTCCACCTTACCGCCCACGATGGGGTCAACAGATGTGCTTTAGCTTGGCTTGCGGGATTGCTCTGTCTGACTGAACGGGAGCGTTCTTACTGCGTCGTCTATCCAGAGAATGAGTTAATACCCTTTTGAACCGTGTCTAGTAATACCGCAAATGATCCTCAAGATAGTCTAGATTAGATCACTAGAAATAACCATGATGCGATCGATAAGTGCAAGACAGATTTTGAGTCTGTCCTTTTGGTGCGTTTGATGCGTCCGCTTAAAACGATATTCGATAACAACTGCTTTTACCCGTGCTAAAAATTTCATCACGCCATGTAAGAAGCTGAAAGCGTCGACGCTTACCCACAAAAGCTGAAATTTTCCTATCCTCCCAAGCTCGTATTTTGGATGTGACTTGAGACCCTCCCTTGCCTTAACGCTCATCTACCTGGATTGATGGGCTAATACCCACTTGGAGCTTCATCATGTTTGGTGCTGAGCGTCAACGTGTCCTTGATTCCTGCAAATGGAGCCCAAATGAGGGACGACTTGGCTACCTTGAGGCATGGACTTGTGATGACGAGGGTATTCAACCCTGTGTCTTGTCCAATTAAGTCAACGAGATACTAACGTTAAGGCGTAACAAGCGGGTTTCTCTACAAGCAACTGCAAAATCGGCTTTGTAGATGATGGTGAAGTGGAACGATGGCTTTGTCAACAGGGTCGATTCTCACCACCAGAGGGGCCTGGTCAAGTAAAAGCAACTATGCGTGTCCGCATCTTGATGTGCGAGCGCATAGGCTGGCTTCCTGTGGGCTTCGCGATGAGCCGATCCTCTTTCTTATCTGTGGAGACAGCATTTAGGCTCTCACCTGCGATGCTACCTATCTTTGAGACGAATAATGGAAACCAATACTCCAACCTAAGATTCTGGGCGAACAGTGGCAACCAGTCGCTCGAGTCAATTGGTAAGATACCATACAAAGTGCTGCATGCGGAAGAAGGCTCATTGTCAACGCAGCCATTACTGTCAAGCTCCCTCAGATGTTCCAGCTCGGGAACCTCGGGTTGGCATTGTCCCATTGTTTCGAAACAGGCACGACTGTAGCATTCCTTCATGGGTGGAACATGTTCTCCGACCGAGACTATGTAACGAACGAACCGATAGTCCCCCACGCGGAGAGTTTGCATGAAATCATCCAATCCGCAACGACGCTTTGGGCTCACCCGCTGTTTCTACCAATGGTTCTCGTGCGAGAACATCTACTAAGAGCCGAGGCGCTTAAAAAGCAATTGGACCCTAAGGTGACCAACATTGAGATGAATCTCGGTGTTACGAAATCTGCTCGGCTGGTAGGGTTGGGAATCAACGCAAAAGTTCATCACATGATACAGGACGACGAGGCAAGGCTCAGAATCACGGCGCTCTTAAACACTACGGCAACAGACACGGTGAATTTGCTGGGGATCCTAGAATGGGACTTTCAGTACTTCAAGTTCCTTCACCGCGTCAACAACGACTTGCGCGCGTTTCATGGCCAAATATTCCTCGAAGTGGACGCGGAGTTGTGCAGTATTATTGACTTCCTCGAGTGCGAAGCACTGTCGATCTCTTCGTTTGCCAGTACAATGAAGTCAAGGTTGGATCTGCAGCTTAACATGGTAAGAGACGTCCGGGTTCCGTGGAAAACAAAAGCTGAGCCACTGACATGAAACAAACATTTAGCTTTACAACTTCATCGCCCAGGCAGGCAACAACCTTAATATGAGAATAGCTGCGAACGCGGGGCTTGACAGCACGGCTATGAAGACTCTTGCAGTTGTGACTATGATTTTTCTGCCCCCGACCTTCGTCGCCGTAAGTTTTTTTCAGGCCAGCCTCCGTTTTCGAAAGTAACATCAGTGCCCCAGACGCTGTTCAGCATGTCAATGTTCGACTGGCAAGCTTCATTCTCAGCAGCAGGAGACACCGAGAGAACGATTATTCCTGAGTTTTGGATATATTGGGCCGTCAGCGTTCCTCTGACGCTGGCCGTTGTGAGTGGCTGGCGTGTTTGGTGGCATTTCCAAAAGACATTTTACGAAAACAAGTATCTGAGCGCAAAACCGAAAAAAGCATTGGGCTCAAGGAGAAAGGGGGCGAGTGGTGCTTGATGTGTGGTTTAGTGGGTGTCCATCCGGTCAGATGGCAAAAAGCAAGACATCAAGGGGGAATATGTATTCACTCTGTTTATCTGGACCTCGGAATCCGTTTGCAACTCGATTGAAAGGTTTCAAGTATGATATAAAAACTCGGCACAAAGCTGAGGAAAGTCCATTCCCGCACATGTAATGTATTCAAAGAAAGACTCGGAGCATCTCTGGGTAAGTCAACGTACCCACTTTCCGACCACCCCCCCTTTCCGACCACCCAAAAATGCCTCATCGCCACCACTAACCTCTCACTTCCAACTATCACAACATTTTCAACCCTTATCCAAATCACTTCCTTTTTTCCATATACCTTCCTTATGACCCAATGGTCCAGTATACCGAAGATGAGCTTAACCAGGCGCTGGAGGCTATAGCCAATGGCGTTAGCCAGCGCCAGGCAGCTCGTATCTATGGCATCCCAAAGACCACCTTACAAAACCGCATAACTGGCACCCAGACAAGGGCTGCTGCATTTGAAGACCTCCAGAGGCTCTCTGTTAGTCAGGAGGCTAAGCTGGCCAGCTGGGTGCAAATCCAGGCTGACCTCGGGCTTGCACTAATACATCAGCAAATAAGGGAGTTTGCCTAGCGCATCCTTAATGCTATGGGAGATACCTAGCCTCTAGGAAAGAGATGGGTGAATGCCTTTATACGAAGGAACCTATCTATTAAGGTCTAGAGAAGTCGATTAATTAATTCCAGACGCGTTAATAGGGCATCTGCTGAGGTTATCAGGGACTGGTTTAAGTATCTCGCTATCCTAGCGATTATGGCCATCAAACCAGCCAACAGATATAACATGGATGAGACTGGTATCCTTAAGGGCAAGGGATCTAATAGGCTAGTGCTAGGCAGGGTTAAGATAAAGTCTGTACGGAAAAAGCAGCCTGGATCGCGAGCCTGGGTATCTATTATTAAGTGTATATCAGCTAAGGGCATTCCACTCTATCCCCTTATTATATATAAGGGCAAGACAGTCCAGCAGCAGTGGTTCCCCCTGGATCTTAGCTGTATGATGGATGGGAATTTATAGTAACAGAGAATAGATAGACTACTAATAAGACTGCTGTTACGTGGCTAAAAAGAGTCTTCCTCCCTCAGACTGCCTCTAGCCAGTCTGGTCAGGCCAGACTGCTGATCCTAGATAGACATAGGAGCCATACAACGACAGAATTTATATGGCAGTACTATATTAACAACGTCTATCTGTTATTTTTACCTGTACATATCTCACATATGCTCTAGCCACTTGATCAGTCAGTCTTCAGCCTAGTTAAGTCAGCCTATAGAAAGGAGCTTAGATACCTCAGCCAGTAGAATAATTCAACTATTATAGGCAAAAGGAACTTTATTTCCTGCTATCAGAAAGCACGCCTGGCTGGGCTAACGGCCCAGAACATTAAGAGTGGCTGGAAGTATACTGGACTATGGCCTGTCGCAATAGCTAAGCCTCTTATAAGCTCCCTGCTGCTGCCCAAGGCATCTCATCCACCATTAACACCACTTAACCAGACTGCCCAGGATTCCCAGGGTATCCAGGGTATCCAGGATACCCAGAGTATAGATAGATGGGCATCTGCTTTATCTGCAGTCCTATGGTTAACGCCCAGAAAAGCCAGAGAGCTAGATAGTCAACTGCACTTATTCAGCAAGCTGGATCAAAGTATCGCCACGCAACGCCAGCTATTCAGAAAGGTCAAAAAAGGCTTCCAAGAGCAGTCCTTTCAATTGGCTACTGCCTAGCACGAAATTCAGCTCCTCCAGGCCCAAGTTAACGATAGTATAACAAGGAAGAAAAAGTCTGTTAAAGTCGACCCTAATACTAAGTTCGCCACTATTAGCAACATACGGCAATCCTAGATTGAGGCTGGCGAAGTTAGAATTGACATAGCTGAATCCAGCGCATCTGATTGCCCTAGTGAGGCAGAAAGCTGTATTGTAGTGGCATCTAGGGCTGGTTGATAGTTAATTGAAATAGGTGGTTGCATTGCGATAGCTTCATTTTGCGTGGGCGAAAAGAGGGGGTGGGCGAAAAGTGGGTAGTTTGACTTAGCCTCATTTTCGGGTGGTCGGAAAGTGGGTACGTTGACTTAATGAGCTTGGTCAAAGTCCTGAGACGACCGAGCCTAAGCTGCTGTGAAAGCAGGAATTGAAGAATCTTGATATGGGATTAGGAAGATCATTGAAGAGTAATAAAGAAATAACTCCTATTTGCTTGTCATTTGATAACGAAAGTGTGCTTTGCAGGCGGACTAAAACCCTTACGTTAGTTGAGTATGCGCGTAGCAAGACCGATGGCGTGATCAACCCAAAGCCGCCAAATGCGCCAAATACGCCCGATTCGCCTGATACGCCGATGAAGTAACAGGACAATCTCAATCATTTAATTCCACGCAAAATCTCCATTCCGAAGCAAAATTCAACCACTGAAAATTGACTAGGCGCGATCAGGTCGTCTTTTGCACCTACAAATAGCAGGCTCGGCCTATAATCACCGCACGGGTTCCCAGTAGTTACGAGGATGGACATAGAGCTCCCGTGGCCATCCCATATGCGGGGCATTCTCCGAGTCTCAGACCGGATCAACAGCCCGGTTGAGTCACATAGAATCATCTCATCACCTTTAAGGACGCCTTGCCAGCTTGTTCCTGAGAAGTGCGTTGCCAATACTTGTTACAATCGTCGAACATAGCCAACTGTTATCACAACAAACTGTTTCAAGTACTTGCAACTCTGCTAAAGACGACTTTGGCTCATAGATGAGCAGTTGTCGGGATTCAACCATGGCATCATTCGCAGCCGAGCTGCGAAATCGTAGCTGGACAAAAGACGCATACCTCGTCTCAACCGACACCTCCTTAGTTCCCATCCCTGAACTTAATGCCGCTTTCGCATCGGACTCTTTCTACTGGGCCAATTCCCTTCCCAAACCCGTCGTGCAAGAAATGCTGCAAAATTCGCTGTGTTTCGGCCTGTCCAACACCCTCGACACAACCACATCCACCTCGAGCAAGCTTGCAACAAAAAAGCACCAATTCATCGGTTTCGCACGGCTGGTGACAGACTACGTGACTTTCGCCTACGTTACAGACGTCTGGGTCGACCCAACGACACAAGGACAGGGGCTAGGGAAGTGGCTGGTGAGCTGCGTGCAGGAGACGATTGAGTCGATGCCGCATTTGAGGAGGAGTCTCTTGTTTACCGATAGCTGGGACGAATCGGTGCCGTTTTATAAGAAGTTTATGAAGATGACGCTGGCGGGTGGACAACCGGGGGTTAAGTCCGGCGGTCATGCAGATGAAGTGGAAGGGCCATCCGGATTTCAAGGACAAAGGACCTTGATCCATCTTATTCGGGAGAATACCAATTCACCGTGTAGTCAGTGTTTTTCTTCTTTAAATACTAGACAAGATCTTTGCGTAAGAATACAGTTCTCCTGACTACAGGCTTGCCGTCCGGGTCTGTTTCAGGGAACCCATAGAAGTTGTTCACCGTCCAAATGAGCTTGTACCCCCTCCTTTCATACCACGCATGAGTTGGCGTCTGAAATGATTCAGATTAGCTTCTAGGTCCCTCCCTGCATCACAAAATCATTCGGAGGGCATCAAGAAAGAACGCGTACCACTGGGAGTTTTCCTTGAGCCACCACTGCGGACTCCTTCCTGAGCTGGTCCTCTTTCGAGACGGTATCCAGCATTAGCGTCTTCGCGCAAAGCGGCTCGCTGGTGGCCATGTGTTCCACCATGTCCATCGCAGCTCTTCCAATTCCGGAGCCCTGCAGCGCGAATGAGACGTAGAGACTTTTGATCCAGTACAGGTTCTCCTCGGGGATCGGCAGGTTAAGGCTCTTGGCTTGGGGATTATCAACGTCAAGTGAGATATGGCCAACGGGGTGGAATGCTGTTCCGGTTGGTGTTCTGGAGACTGCGTGGATGGATTGTGCCGTGTCGAGGATTGGCTCCTTCTCCTAGAGAAGCAGTGAGGATGTCAGCGATCAGAATATAGGGCAGGGTATTTGACTAGACCTTTGGGTATTCGGAGACGTGCTTTGCAAGCTTTGCATCACGGTCTGGGTCTTCACTTGTAAATGCCTCGGACTTGTCAGCTGATGCGGCAACCTCAAGACCCCTGTGTGATGTGTGCCCTGCTCGCTTGGTAGGAGTAGGACAAAAGATTGCAATCACCTCAGGGCACCTCATGTACACAAAATAGGAGACTCACAATCCAGTAAATGCATTTGAACCCCGAGCGCTGGTAGCTTTGCCACTCGGGCACCTTATCAGAGGCCCAGCCGCACTCTATTCTCTGATTGACCATTCGCGTGAAATGATCCCTGGACTCAGGGTCCCAAGGGATTAGTGTGACTTTAGTCTTTGACATAATGTTTTTTCCTATTGGCCCCCAAAATGATCGTCTGGCAAGTTCCTGTCGCGAACGATCGATGTTCTTAACGGCTCGGTGGCAATGGTTGTTGAAAATGGGATATTTCATGCGGAGCAATCCGTTGGTGGTGGTGAGTCATTAACAGTGGTAGTTGACTCTGGCAGCTGCCTGGCCTCAACAGGAACAAGGTGCTCGGCCAGCTTTTAACAGCGCCTTCTCGGCTTCGGTTGCTTTAGTTCAAAGAATTTAAAGTGGGAAAGGCTCCCAAGCCGAAGTCGACATGTTGAAAGTGGCGCGGAGAACCCGAGAGTGGGGCTTCCGTGGCCGCCATTAATGTACATCACTGATGTAAATCACGTTGGTCCGATATCCAACTTCGGGAGGTAAATCACGTTGCCAAGGTGTCCGGTCAGGAAGAAACTGTATTCAACAGAAAGTTCAACAACACATCAGAGGCAGAAGATGATGATGAGGAGTGTTTGCAATTGTTTAATGTCAAGATCAAGTCGCTACGTAACAAGGAATCGCAATCTAATGCCGCCCCGTTTTCCATGCAAAAGCCAGCCACCCATGCCATTCTAATGCGACGGCAATGCCCACGTTCCGTTCGCAAACCACGTCCCGGCTTGTGTATAGTCCAGTGTAACTCCGTCTTTCATGTAAGCAAATCTAAAATACTCGGGAAGGGCCATCTTGGCCTTCCTCATCCAGATAAAAATGTTGTCATCCGGGCCGTCTGCGAAGTAGTACCGGAAGCGCTCGACGTCGTTGACCAGCGCGCTGATGCCGTCAAATTCGGCAGCGTTGGACGGCAGAATCCAACTGAAACTGATGCTGGGCTCGAAGGAGTTTGAAGAGATGATGGGCTTGGCGATCTGGGGGAGAAGAGAGTTGAAGGCGCCGTCCTCGCGCAGCTCGTCAGGAGTCTGCAGGATGGAATCGAAGCCCCAGCGAGCGATGCCATTGACGAAGAGCCCGAGAAGCATGCCCTGATAAAAGAGCGAGGTTCGTGTCTGCATGCTGGTGCCGGGGAGCAGGAGGAATGCCATGATGTAGTGGTGCACACGCAGGTCGACGCCGGGTATCGAGAGACCGATGATTATGCCTGCTAAGAAAAGCGCGTAGAGGGCCAGGAATCGGGGTAGCCTGCCCTCGAGCCAGAAGAAGTACACCTGTTTGGCCATCACAAAGGCAAGGATGATGAGAATGAGAGCCAATGCTGGCTTGGCACCGGGCTGTTGCTCGATGTCGTGCGCTGTGAGACGTTGGATCGGCATCCACCCGAAAGTGTAGTTTGACAACGCGCCGAACCAGAACCCCCCCAACCACAGAACCGTCTTCTCGAACTGGGCCTTCAAGCCGGTGAGAGTCCTTCGGACGCAGGTCCAGTAGAGAACGACGGCGCAGAACGTCGCGGGCAGCAGACGACCAGTGAACATTGAAATGCGGTCCGGCAGGACGGACGCCACATGCCGGGATGCGGTTGGGGGGTCGGACCCGAAGCTGACGTGGGCGAAGATGCCGATGAATGAAACAAAAAACTGCCAAGCCGTTGCCGTCGTGAAGAGTGAGAAAGTTGTGGTGAAGAACATTGATGTCGGGAGGAGGACCTGGCGGGGGTCTCGTTTGCCGCATTGCAGCGACGAGTCTGCGGACAAGTTGAACGATAATGGGAAGTACGAGTCGAATGAAACCGTCTCGACGCCATTCTTCGTCGAGCTGTTGAACCCCTCCTGCTGTCCGATGCGGCGAAGCCGACCGCATCCTCCGCTGAGGTCTGTGACGATCCCGGCGTGGATCGCCGAGGCGCAGATCATGGAGTCGCCGCGGTAAACCCCATCGCCCACCACAAGCGGCTTGTAGACAATCTCCTGCGGCCCAACAGCGTGGGGGTTCAAGAGCTTGTGAGCCATGCAATTTGCCGGACACTTGAAAGAGAAGCTCGAATTCGTAAAAGGGCGGCAATCGGCGCCGTCCAACCCGCACCCGTTCTTGAACCGCCACAGCGTGTCGGAGCAGTCCAAACTGATCACATCCTGGCCAAACCCGTCCTTAATCGCACGAGACGAGGTCAGCGGCACCGAGAACGCAATGACCCACAACGTCAGAAATACAGCGACGATGCCTCCCTTGCGACGCGTTGTAGGCGCGACGAGGTCAAGCAGTCGCGGCGGCGCTTCCTGGACGATGGGCAAGACGGGCCGAATCGTGTGCACCCGCGGCGGTTGCGGTCCCGCGAGGCAGTGCCGCTTGGGAGTGTGCGGGAACTTTTGCTGCGAGAGCGAGGGCCTACTGGAGGTGCTCTCCTCGAGTTCGTACTCCTCGTCGGCGAGGAACTGGGCCTCCTCGTCGACGCTCCGTCGTGGTGCGTACTTGTCGTCGGCGTCATCGTCCTCGCTGTCCTTGAATGGGCGGTCCCTCAGTGGGAAACCATCGCCGGCGGCCCCCATCACCCAGTCAAAGTCCCAGCTTCCCCTGGTCTCTCTTTTCTCTCGTCTCAGTTACTTATGAGTGCGGAGAGTTGGCTGGCGAGTCAATTCATATGTGTGAGTACGAACGAGAGACTGTGAGAGTCGTTGATGGAATTGCTGACGGAAGAAAGCGAGGAACGTTTCTCCTTCTCAGGGGTGGGAAGTCCGAGGAGAGTGACGTGCCGTCAGCGCTTAACGGGCGACGTGGTCGAATTTAGACTTTGGGCACAAAGAAAATGAACATGGCTGCCTACCAGCTTTTCGGCCCCTTCATTCCCAAAAACACCCCCATAAGACCCCAAAGCCCCCCTGGGGTGGAAATTGGCCACGGTGATCGGAAGAATCGGAGGGGCGCGCTATTCTCAGTGGGGACTGAGCTTCCCTCCTCCATGTCGCCTCGCTCTTCTCGCTGCCTGCTTTGAGACACGAGCGTCAAAGCTTTTATTTTCTGAGCGAGGCGAGACGCTAAACTGAGACAATCAGTGGGGGGTTGTCTCCAGGTCGCCTCTGCGGAAAACGCTGTCGTTTGGGTCGCGCATCCTTCAATCCCTTGTTTGTGCTTTGGTTACCGTTGGGCTGGCCAACGACTGGATTTCAACCTCTCAGAGGCATACTCAACTGCAGTTCTTGGCAGACAACTGGAATATTTGTAAAGAAAGAGCCTTCCATCCTTCGTCGGTTGGACTTCCGAGTCCAGACCTGAAGCTTGTTTACTCAATGTGAAACTACAAGGGGGCCTTGGCCAGGGTCTCACAGGGCAAGTTTTAGCTGAAGATGAGACTAATATAGCCATTAATACGAAGCGGTGAGCCGGAGTCATCGAACCAACGGATGCAAGCACCTGCCCAAATTTCCGATGCTCGGTTCGTATATCCTGAATTCTAGAGATTTCGTTGGGTAACCTCGTAATGCACTCTCATCTCGGGCTGAAGCCTCAAAGTCTATCTGACGAGTCAGCGACAGCCGCTGCAACGTGGTTTCTGACAGTTAGCAGCATTGAACTCAATTGGGTTTCGGCACGAACTCAATGAAGGTTCGGCAACAACTAATTATGCTCCATATCCATGTGAGACGTGAGACTTCGGTCACTGAAACATTCCGTGATCTCGCAGGGTACCCCACCAGGCGTGGACAGCCGAATGAATTATACTTATAATGTGTGCGCAGGCTCAACCTGAAGAAATATCTCGAGAATCATCAAGTCTCATTACCATGGAGCAACGGGTTGACGAAAACGCTTGCGCGATACCATTCAAAGGATCGTATTGTGGAGCACTCGATCCTTTTTGTAGGTGTATATTTGGTATATGACCCCTTGCATACTTTCGCCTGACAAAGGCCTCGGATCTGACTCCATTATGACAAGTTTTCTGTTAAGCGACGGCTTTGCCTAAACCGCACAGGTGTATTCCATCGTCAAGTCCACCTGCGGAACGCCCTCGAAATCGACCGGAACCGCATACGACACATTGTAATACCAGTGGTTTCTCAACTGCTCTCCATACGAAATCGGCAATTTCTCTAACCCCGGCGCCGAAACATTGACACTCAAGCAGGGCAGCTCCTCCAGCCCGGTGATTGTCTTTCCGTCCAACGTCCAGGACGGAGGAATGCCGGACAAGGCGAAGGTGAAGATATTGGAACCTTCTTGCGTTTTGTTGGGATATGATACGCTGAGAGACCCTTCGCCAGCCACAGCTTTGATGGTCGAGGCGGAGGGGTACAGGACGAAAAATCCGATGTAGGGGTACGGCGTGTGAGCGGGATCGGAAGCCCAGTGCACGATGGCCGGAACGAATTGGTTTCCGCGGTTCTCGTCCTCGGCGAGCTCCTGTCCCCCCACCATAAGCGGCGCGCTGATCCATGATGAGATAGTTCGGGAATGGCCCGACTCCAACTTTTCTTTGACTGTGCGCGTGAGACTGCGTGTGCCTGCCCAAGGTCCCTTAGCTTTGAGGGCAGCAGCAGTGTTGTTCGAGATGTGTTTTGCAACCGTATCTGCCACCAGGGCGATCGCCGCACCCTGAGCTGCGTCGAACAACAAATCACCCTCGCCCTTGGGAGGCTGAGGACCATACTCGCGCCCAAAGACGGCCCACCAGTACATGGGCAGAATAGACGAGTGCTTCGTCATATCCCGAGTGTACGCACGGTCATACGGGCCAACCAGATTACCGAGGTACGGGTTGTAATGCGCCGCGATGTCATCCCACAGCTTGGTCAAAATGAACTCGGAGTTCTTCGTCATAGTCGCGTTGCGCGGTCCGTAGGCAATATTTGCGGCCAGGGCCCAGAGATCCATGCCGTAGTAGTTCGGTGCGTTGTATTCGCCAAGGGTGTTTGAGCCGTTGGACTTGAAGAGCTCAAGGAGTTGGGAGCCTTGCGTGTTGGCGAAGGTGACAAAGGTCGAGTTGCGGCGGCGCGCGCCGATCCAGCCGACGGTCAGTGCGCGCATAAGGGCTGGGTTGGAGTAGCCCAGGATGAGGTTGTCGCCTTCGGGATAGCTGCCGTTGCGTCTCATGGCACCGATGGCTTGTATTTCAAGAGCATCTTCGATTCTCCTGACAAGGTTTGCACCGAGAAGGTCGGCATAAAGCTCAACATCTTGGATGAGCTGGGTACTAGTTCGTGTAAGTGTCCGCATTTGCTCGAATCTCTTTGCCAGACAACTCGAACTTACCCGATGAACTCTCTCCAGTTGGGGTCATAAGTAGTCTTTCGTCGCCGTTAGAACTGTATGGCAACTTGATGTGATTGTTCGAAAACACAAATTACTCACGTAGATCTTTGGCGGGTAGAGCTCAGAGTCCGGAGTCGGATCCGGCTCATCGGGCGAGAGTTTAAACGTACCATACCACGCCGATTCATAATCCGAAGTCATTTGGCTTGCCAATCTACAATGACAGCCACATCAGCTTCATCTACTTACTTGTTACCAGAGCAGCTCACATGTTCTCAATCGCCGCCTTTGCATTTTCCACATCGTCGCCCTCATTGCGATGCAACAAACCAGCCGTGTACCACGCCGTGAACCTTACGGACCACGGACCCCTGTCTTGGTACCACATAAGGTTGTACGAGTCGTCCCATCTAGAATCCTGAACCCCCATGGAATAGTCGAATAAACTTTGGGCGTCTAGAAATCGTGTAAGTCAAAACCAACAACCCATGCGACTCTCCTGCTTCTTACTGGCTGAAAGCTTTGGTTTGCTGGTTGTGGCGACCCCCAGTGTTGCGCTGGAGGTCAGGAGTGAAGCCGCAACCAATTTGAGACGCATGTTGGGATTATGACGACCCAAACTGGCGGAGAAAATTCCTTGAAAGCAATGTTCATTCTCAATCGTCTCCTGACTGCTGCTAAATATCACATAAATCCGGTCTTGAGTGGGTATTCCAAGCCGTGAAGACGTGACGTCCTTCGTCACGCAGGCGAACACCGCTAGATCCTTGGTCTGGGGGATCTCCAAGTCACTGTCATGAACCCCTCACTCCAACCTCTCCCAGGCGTCCTTAGCCGAATAGCTCTCTTCAAATCCGCCAATCACAGATATCTGTTCGCCAGACAGAGCCCGGTCCGAACCGGGCCGGAGCCGGGAGACTATCGCCGTACCCCGGGCGAGGTTACATACCCCAACATCGAGCTAGCGGACTGCGCCTAAGCGGAGATCGCGAACGGGTTTGCGGGGGAAACCGCACATTCGTCGCGGGAATGGCACCATGAGATTCTCGGGGATCAACATCGGCACGCTAACGAGGGTACTCAATCTGTCCATTAGCCGTACGCCTTGCGAAGGTACGAGGGCGGCGCAATCTCTCCAGTTTGGAGGCCGTGTTACCCGGGGCACATTGCTTCAAATCTTCCTGATTCGGAATGCTTTCGCCCGACTAGATCCCTCTACTGATAGGCCCAACCAACCCGAATCCATGGATTTGGCGACCCCACTGATATCTCCTGATCTCTCTTTATCTGGCAGTTGAAAGCTATCTCGAACCACAGGGCTTAAGCCAATCAATTCTACCTCCTCCGGCCCGGACGTTGACCGGTCGATGTAGCATTGTTATCGGTATTCGAAGGTTGTACGAGCGGATCGGACTGTCATCAAGTCATGGCCGTCGCATATGTACCCGACGGTCGTCGTCGTTTCTCGACAGAGAAAGTCTCTGTCTCTGACCAACTCTAAGAATACACAGCCATGTCGAAACAAGCCGCCACAACATCAGAGCCGACAGGCATCCCCGTTACAGTCGATGCTGCTATTGCCAACAAGAGGGGGGCGTTCAAGTGGCTTTCTAACCCGGGAATCATCAAATTAAATTGTGTCCTCGCCTTGTCTTTGGTGTCAAGCTACGCGACCGGCTACGATGGATCGATGATGAACGGCCTGCAGTCTTTAGACACTTGGCAGGAATCATTCAATCATCCCACTGCACAGGATCTGGGACTGTTAGTAGCCTCCAATTGCGTACTTCATAGATGATACTGACATGATCTAGGCTGAACGCCATTCAAAACGTTGGCCAACTTCTCGCCCTTCCTTTCTGCGCCTGGTTCTGCGACCGCTTCGGCCGCAAGCCTGCCCTGCTGCTCAGCGCTTCCATTCTGCTTGTTGGTGTTGCCCTCCAGGGCGCAGCCCAAAACGTCGCCATGTTCATCGCAGCCCGGGGCGTCCTCGGTTTCGGTCTGGCGCTCAACATCACTGCCGCACCTTTGATGATCATGGAGCTAGCGTACCCTTCCCAGCGTGCCCCTCTCGTCAGTATTTACAATTCGTTATGGGGGTTGGGCGCGCTCAGCGCGGCCTGGATCACGTTTGGCACATTCCGCATCGGTAACACCTGGGCGTGGAGAATACCCTCCATCTTGCAGGGCGTTTCCAGCATCATTCAGCTAGGTCTTTGCTTCTTTATCGAGGAATCGCCGAGATGGCTCATCTCCAAGGAGAGGGATGCTGAAGCTGAGACTTTGCTGGTCAAGTACCATGCAAACGGCGATGTTTCGGACCTTATCGTGCCATTGGAGATGGAGGAGATCAGGACTGCGCTGAGACTGGAGGCTGAGGCATCGCGGACGACGTCTTACCTCTCGTTTTTCCATACTCCTGGAAACAGACAAAGATTTCTCATCATTCTTTGCGTCGGCTTCTTTTCTCAATGGTATGCTACTAAATGACGACTTCTTGTGGCTTTCTGACTCGATTTGATAGGTCCGGAAATGGTCTGATTTCCTACTATCTCTCTCTCATCCTGAACTCGATCGGATACACTTCACAAGACACTCAAACACTCATCAACGCCTTGATCACACTTTGGGGTCTTTTCTGGGGCATTCTCGCCTCCACTCTGGTCAACCGCTTCCGCCGCCGTACGATGTTCCTGGCCTCCACCATAGGCTCCCTCGTGTGTTATGTGATATGGACCGCACTCCAGGCAACATACGAGAAGCAGACTGATCTCACCGGCGCCGGTTCGCCCGGTCTGGCAAAGGGCGTGCTGGCCATGATCTTTTTGTACAACGTCACGTTCACTATAGGCTGGGGTGCCCTGCAGGTGACCTATGTCGTCGAGATCCTGCCTTTTAATCTCCGTGCCAAAGGTTTAGTATTGTACAACTTATTCGTTGCATTGGCTTTGATTTTTAACCAGTACGCCAATCCCATTGGTGTGACCAACTCGAAATGGAAGTACTACATCACGTATGATGTCTGGTTGGCGTTCGAGGCTGTGGTAGTCTACTTCTTGTTTGTTGAGACTGGTAAAATGAGTTTAGAGGAGACTGCTGTCATTCTTGACGGCAATGGGGACAGGCTGACAGAAGAGGTGGCGCGAAAGACGGAAAAGCTAGCTATGCAGACCCACGAGACAGTGGCGGAAGACGACGCGCGCACTTAAGGCCAAATTATTCGACACTTTAGCAAGCATGGTATGATGTACATGAGAACTATAAAGTATGGGTATTTGGAAGACGTCTTTAAGCTTGAACTGCACTTTCAGCAGCCTTGCGTATTCTGTGTTACTTTCATTCCTTTGAGAGTCAATGCACTCGGAGGAAATGCCTTGCGGAGTCATATTCCCAACATCTTCCGTCGCGCGTATAGGCGCCCCGTCAAAATATTGTACCCATTTACTACCTGTAGGAGATATCGAAAAACCAGTCAATGACGAATCGAAAACTACCACAGCGAAGCTGTTACCTGTTACCAGACTGGCCTAGTCAGAGGTATATTCCCTGGTTTAACAGATCGACAAGACTAAAGTAGACAGAACAGGTATTTGGTGACGAAGCCGACGTGGGTGAAGATATCATCATGCAAGGTCACCGAGCTATCGTGACGTTGCAGCCATGAAATCAGATATTCTTCAGTTTCCGTCATCATGTAGAGATACCCCATTCCTTTGGTTCACGAAACCCATACGAACCTCTGCAGTAGATATTAGACTTTCTTTCAGGCTCTATAGGTGGTGTTCGCAAAATTATTCAACTCGCACGGAGCTTTGAGCCCTACGTAAGAGCAGTCTGCTTTAGATAATAGCCGATTGGTAATGAGGGGATGTGGAGGTTTCTTGATTCTCCTGACGACATTGTTCAGCAAGTTCGAGAGCGTCAAATGAGAGTGACATCCTGATTTCTGCATCCGCACATTTGGGAGAAATAGATTCAGCAAGTCAGAGTATTTGGTGACTAATATAACTAATCAGATCATGGACCCATCGCTCTTCGAATGTCTAGGACAAGCAAAGTGTATATTATCGGAGTGAGCGCCACGCTCGATGTTCGAGTTCGACTCGAAGGAACGATGGCAGGATATTATTTAACGAAAGACAGGGTTGCGAAAACGAACCATGATTGTTACCACTTGAAGAGCTGTTAGTGAGCTGCCAGACTCTCAGGTTGCAACACCTTGAAATGCGAGCGGTACAACATACCAACAACTCTTGGTGTAAGGTTAAAGTTGGGCTACAGACATTTACGAGTGGAAAGACAGATGAATAGCAGAGCTCGTTCCTTTCCCAGTGGTTCTGGTACGAACTGATAGACAAAGTATACTATCCGTTGAACTTGGCTGTTCAGTACTGAAATGTGCAAACCCAATAGGTAACTACGGGCTCTTAACTAATCAGTGATGGAAGGGCTGACGTGGGTGCTAATCATCGTTTAGAGCAACTGGAAAACACATCGTTTGGAGCCCTTCGAGAAGTTCAATGTCAACTTCATCTTTACGTTGCAAGTTGTTAAGCTCAATTATCAAATGAAATGTTGTTGGCCAATTATGCTCTTCTATAGAAGCCACCGAATCGATTAGTTGCGTTGACAAAGTTCCATGTAGACAGAGTAAGTTGGAGGTATGAAAGCACGTATTCGGACGGCTTACATTACCCAGCGTCCACTTAGCGATTTGACGATGACCCAAAAGTCCTGTGAGAGGTTCGCTGGCAACCGCCAATTTAGCTAGGGCAGGACTTGAGTGCCTAAAAACCTTCAAGATTGTAGCAAGCTATGGGCCGGTGCATGCTATTACGGACGTTTTACTTATATGCGGGCAGACGGTCGGAGCTGAAAACCTGCGGGTCGAAATGGCCAAGTAAGGTTCCTATGAGTGGTGGGTTGCAATTGAACTGCGTTCCGAATGGTATCATGACTCACCTTGTGCTTTCACAACGTCCCATCGTCGGCGAAATTCATTGTTCCAAGAATCCAGACGTTCCGACTCAGGTGGCCTAACTTGCCATCTCTCGAAGGACTGGACCGCCCGCCGTGCCATCTGCATTCTACTGCGCCGCTGGAGTCAGCGAATAAAAGCGCAGGCTGACGAACTAAACTCGGCACAAATCATTCGACTGGCAAAGTCACGTTGGGCAGACACAGCGCATAAGATTCCGATCTCCAAATCCTTCCAACCGTGAATGGACCAACAAGGCATAGCGCAAAGTAATCAGGTTAGGTGAGATCTTGTCCCCATATGGCCCAAAGGAGCCTTACACTTACAGAACAAGGGTGCAGCCTTCTCCAGACTCGATTTGACAGTTTTGGAGACCCCCAGAAAATGCCAGACCTGCGCCACCGGGATTGCAATCACACCACCACACCACCAGATCCGGCCAGATACCACACCACTCTCGAACAATCAACAGACAACACCGGAGAGAATGATAGAGGCGAACATACCATGCTCGGGAGAAGCAGGTAAACACCATTTTATATATGCCCTCAACGGGCGCGAGATGGGAACCCGATCTCGAATGCACTCCAGCTCACATCGACCACATCATACAAAAGCAACCTCGCTTCTCCATTGTTTCAACTGCAACCACAGTCTACTGCACCTCACCGGTTTCAGTTCTTGTCCACTCTCACGCTATCTCCAACAAGACCAATACCACTTCAACCCACAAATTTCATGATGGTCAACCAACCAGCCAGGATCCCCACCACTACCCCGGCTCTTGCCAGGTTCCTCCCTGCGGCCATTACTGTTGGCATTGGTAAGCCTCCTACTCATATTCAACTGCACGGCTCTTGTGCGTGCAACCTGAGAGTCTGGTAGCCCACTAACATAGCCTTTTCACAGTCTCCGCTGTCGCCATGAACATCCGCTCCCAGCTCAAGACCGAGTCCCAGACCATGGACCGCTTCTTCGCCAAGTACAAGAACCCACAAAGCGAGGCCGTCCGCCAAAAAGTCTTCGACGGCGCCCTAGAGGACCCCCGCAGGAGTTGGTTCAATATTCTGGGCTGGTGACTCTTCGAGGATTAGAAAGAGTTTTGACACATTGCTGGGCGTTTTAGGACGGATATATCATTGTCATTGATAAGAGGCGCCGTACTTCACTATGTTTGCGTCCATCCTGAAGGCACACGATAGAAAAGGATGTGTAGCAGGCCGCTGCGAGTCAAGCCTTGATCAGAGCCTGGTCATACTGATAGTACTACTTTCAATTTAATTTTCTCAAATGACTCTCTGCTTGTTAGAAGCGTAAGAGACGCCGATATTCCTATTAATACACGGTTAAAGATCTGCCTGCGCTACAACTGCTCACTGAGACGCACAGATTTGATACTCAGCATTGTATTCTGACCCGGTTTCACATGAATAAGATTAAACGATTAAATATAGTTTGTGTTGGATTCACAGGTGAAATGGGGAGATACTCGAGTATCGTGGGTTAGCAACGATTACCGTCAAAGTGGTGATATTGCTTGTTGTGGTTGTTGCTTGAAAGTAGGAAGTGAAAGTTGGGCTGGGTGGTTGAGAAGGATATCTCCAGCTGGCTGCTGGAGAATCCGTGTGATCCCATTGGCCACCCCCGAAGTACGTCACGTGGATATCACGTGCCGTACTTCACCCAAAGTGATCCGGATATTAACACTGGTAACTCTCTGTTTTATGCTAAGAAGCCGGATCACGCGAAAGTAACGTATAAAAGCCCTTTTTAGCTAAAAGCTCGAAAAACGTAATAAAACCTAAGTTGCAAAAAGTCGCAACAGAAGATCCGTTTTTCCTTATCCTGTATCCTCTATATCTTATATATCCTTATCCGTATCCTCTCTATCACGTGTATATAACCTATCCCTTTATTCTGATAATCGCGTGGTTGCTGTTAATAATGCCCTCTAGGGCTTGGTTAGGCGACGATTTAGTAAAGCTGTCGGTAGGGTTATTATCGCCGTAGATCTATCTGACTTTATAGAGCTCCTGTCGCTTGTATAACTAACGAAGTACTATAATATCGATTATTAGGCGCTTCTCCTAGGTGGTACCTAGCTTAACAAGGCACTTATACAGTAAGTATAAGTCGGTACAGGCGATCGTAGGGATAACTAGGTTGCTAAGCCTTTATGTAACTATCGTAAAGGTTAACAAGATAGCGTAGGCTATATTAACGCTAGTAACTATACTATAGACTTCTAAAGTAAGCATACTATAGGTTACTTATTTTAACTTTATTAATAAGAAGTAGATAATATTACCGTTAATCGTAAAGTTACTGTTACTATTATTAACGGTCTTATTAGTAAGGATAACGATAAAGCTAAGTTATAAGGTAAGATTATAGTTATTAGCAAAAGAGCCGTTAATAAAGACAAAGAGCTTTACGGTTACTAGATCTAGCGGGATAAAAGTAAGACCGTAATCTAGTAAATTTATCTACTACTACAGTCGTTAATTAAGGTTCTTAATAGCCTTAGCATTAGGCTTCTTATGTTAGGTAGCGGCTAATAGATCGTAGTATGCCTTAGGCTAGCAGACTAAGGCGATATATACCCTACGGGCACGTTACTAGACGTAATCTTACTAGGCTATAGGTAAATCTCTATTAATAAGTTATAGCTTCTTCCCTTAGCCTTTCTATCGTAAGATAATTAAAGTGTCCTTTATTAAGGTTAGTACTATAATACTACCGTTAAAGATAAGTAGCTTATTAGCTAAGAGATACTGCTTTACTTTAGCGGTAAAAGCAGCCTTTACTAGTTCCTTATCCTCTCTTATAGAGAAAGGCACGTCTATAAGGCTAATAGTGTTATCTATCTATATACTAATAAGGCTAAAGTTTAGGTTATTAATAAATAACAGTAGAAGATAGGGGTCGTATAATAAAGTAATTATCTTAAGACTTTCTCTATAGTAGCGGTTATACGTTACCTACTAATAAGTGCCTGCCTTAGTAATACCGTAAAGCGACTTAACGACTTTTATAATTATATCTAAGGGGTAGTTATTACGAATCTATATAGGTAACCGCGCGTAGATAGTACGATTTAACTACATAGTTAACTAAACATAGGCTTACGTAACATTATAAAGCTAAAGCTAGTAGTTATTATAAAGAAGGGACAGAGTAAGTATAAGTATTAGTCGCTAGCTCGCCTGTTATATAGTTAGTAACTACGTAAGGATAGCTTCCTTCTTATTATTAGTATATCCCTAGATAACTAGATATAACTTCTCGTAGGGCTTATCGGTATTCTTACCCTTTACCTCGTTAACAATACGCGATTTAAAGATATAGCTATTATGCTTAGTAAGGTTAAAGGTAACAAATTTAAATACCCTATATATAATAAGGCTGTCTATCTCGGTCTTTATAGACAGCTTAAAGGGTTTACTAGAGGTAGTTATTACGCCTTTATCGCGTAGCTGCTTTATAAGGGCCTTATTAGACTCCTCTTTAGTAGAGATAAAGGCAGAGGAGGGAAAAAGTAACAGGTTATTAGGTACGTTAGTCTCCTATAAAAGCGCGTTAGTAATAGGGTTCTTACGCGGTCGGCCGTAGGTATAACGTAAGGATAAAGCAGTCTTAGCTATAACAGGGTTCCTTAGGGTAGTCGTAACAACAATAGTATCTTCTGCGTGGTCGTCGCCTTTATTAGTATTATTAGGAGCATCCTTATTAGGGGCCGCGTTAGTAGGATAGATATCGTTAGGGTCTGCGTGGTAGGGCTTAATAACGGTTAATTAGAAGTTACACGGTCCGTTAACGTTAACGGTATAATCCTTACCGTTAGTAGTAAGCAGGCAGTAAGGGCCGGTCTATCCTTTCTTTTTACGCCAGACGCGGACTTACGATCTAATTGTAAGTAACTTTAGTGCGGTTATATCTAGGCCGTTACGCGTTACTAAGGCCTTATTAACCTGCCGTATAGCAAAGTACTTACGTAATTTGTTACCTGCCTTACGTATAGCGGCGGCGCGTTTAACGATATTAAGAGATAGGGCGGAATCGTTAGTTATACTGTTACGACCTAACAAGCATAACATAACCAGGGTCGCCCTACAGGCGCCTAGCGGTTATAAGACAAGGTTATATACGGGATAGCACGGGAACACGTTAATCCCCCTCTTAGAACGGAAGAACTAAGGAAGGTCACGTAAAGATAAGAAGGACCGACTTTAGGAGATCGGTCCTAATAAGGTAATAATAAGATATAAGGACATTTATTCTAACTAGACTAGATACCTTCTATAGCTTTTTAGTAATTAACTTTATAATTTACTTCACTATAAGTAACTCTTAGATAATCCTTTTGTTATAAAGCTATATAAGCTACCTCTGCCTACTAAGTATACGATTAATTACTATATGCCTAACAGACTAGTAAGATTACTAATAAGCTAATAAGACTAAGTTACTATTATTTAAGTATCGACCTTAGCTACCTATTAGTAGAAAACACTACTATTAGATATCTAACCGTAACACTTTAATTACTCCTGTTTAGTAAGTTAACCTTAATACTTACTTAACAGTATAAAACATATCTATAAAAACCACCCCTACTTTATCCTCCTCTAGAGCTAAAGGGAAGGCACCGGCTACCCTTAAGCCCTAAAGCCTTAACTAGGAAATAAAGAAGGCCGATTCTTCTAGCGATAAGGAAGACGCTATCGTAAAGTTAGCTAAATAACTTAAGCGTGCTAATAAAGATATTACTAATATATAAGCTATATTTAATAAGAATACTACAGCCCTTAAGTAGCTTTAAGCCTAAGCTTAACGAACTATAGAGCTTAAAGCTAAAGTTTATACACTCTAAGGCGCTACTAACATTATTAATACCCCTCTTAAAACTTAGGACAAACTTAAGCTTAATAACCCTTAAACGTTTAATAGAACCTTAGGACACCTTAAGGGATTCCTTACCTAGGTTAAAGCTTACTACTAGTTTTATAATATTAGCTTTATAAACGACACTAAAAAGGTTATTTATACCGCGTTATTCCTTAAGGGGAAAGCGCTAGCTTAGTTTAAACCTTACCTAATAGATTTTATAACTAAAGATTAAGAATAACTTAAACCTAAGACCTAAGAAATCTTTATTAGCTACTATAGATTTAAGAAGGCACTCCTATCCTTATTTTAGGATATAGATAAAAAGCAATAGGCCGAATAAGATCTCTTTAGCCTATAACAAACTAAATTAGCCTTATACTATACCGCTAAATTTAAAAGACTTTTAGCTAGATTAGACATTACTAATAAATCTAAGACCTTTATATTCTACTAAGAACTAAAAAAAAAAGTTAAGAACGAACTTATTAAGATAATTACCCCCCTAGAGGAATTCTTAGACTATATTAAACTCGTAATTCGTATTAACACCTGTCTGTATAAATAAAAAAGAGAAAAAGGTAAGAACTAACGACCTTAAGCTAATACTAGGAAATAATATAACTAAGGCCTAAAGAACAAAAGGTAACTAGTCTATAATAAGGAT
>LFIW01002748.1:0-18421 GCA_001625285.1 Colletotrichum incanum | reverse complement strand
GGGGGGGGGGGGGGGGGGAGAAAAAAAAAAAAAAAAAAAAAAAAAAAACATTCACAGTCACATCGTACCCAGTCTCGCATGGCTACCGGGATACCGGGCTCAGGTCTAATGACACCTCATGCAAGACAGTCCATGTGTTCACCACGGCTGCAATTGACTGGTCTAAATCCGTACTCTGGGCTGCCCCAATGAGCTCAAAATAAAGTCCTTGTTGAACGTTGACTGGCAGAATGTGACTCAAACCAAGAACCCAAACTCATCAAATGAGATGAGGCAAGTCGAGTCGGCTTCCAGTGTATCCGTACCCCATGTGCTTTGCCCCTAGGCCACAAACCCCTCGGCCTTCCGCCGATGACTGCAGCTGATGCCTGGGCTGTGCTTACAGCGGGAAGGTTCCATTGCATGCTTGCAAATGTGATTCTGGGATCCTCGAGATGCACCGCCTCGAGTCATACTGCACCAGCCCCGCTGCAGAGCAACGATGAAGTGGCTGATCTCTGGCCGTAAGATTCGGGGGTGTCGGGGTTGTGAGGGTATCCCAATGGCTCAGCTACGACTGATTTACGTGGAGGACGGGGGTTCGCGGCGTTGCACCGAAGAGGTCTCAGTGAGCGCCTAGCCGAAGGAGGATCAATGAGCCGCGGCTACAGGCGGTAAAGGCTGCCACGGCCAAAACTTGAGCAAGGCAAGTTTTGGGTCAGATCGAGTTGCACCAGCATGTGTCATCCCACAGTCGAGGTGACTAATAACCGGCATCTGCATGTGGCATGTTCGATCCGGGGAACAAACGAAAGGCTTGCCATGCATGTCTTTGTCCTTGTTCAAACAATTCATTTAATATTATATTATTGTTCCGCATTATTTGAAAACACCGGATTATAATTCAATGTTATTTTCAGCACAGGCTAATCGATCCCCCCCATCCGTGCGGCCCTTCTTTTCTTCCCCCTTTCACTTTGATCCTCCACCATCCTTCACCACCACCAACCGACCACCAGCCGACCACCACCAGCGCATCAAGCTTACTTGTTCCCGGAACCACATGGTCGACCTTCCGCGGGTGCTAGTTTTTGGAAACGCGCCAACCACACGGAGCCCCTGCGCTTCGACAGGCTCACCTGACTGAAAAACTGACATCACCACCAAACGGTCTTCCCGCCAACTGCTGGGTATGTTTTTGCAATTGCCAACGGCCGCGCTGCCGAGGCATCTCTCTGTCTTAGCCGCCAGTGCGCGCACTCTTTCTCAGTCTCTCCCTCCCTCCCTCACCCTCACTCACGTCCCCGTCCACGGTCTACCTGAGACCAGGTGGTCCAACCCTTCTCCCCCATCCGAGCCTTTCCCGCCGCGCGGTCGTGGATCAGGCTCAGAGAGACAGGTTCGTGGCGCTGAGACACGAAACCCGACAACGCGACGGCGCAAGACACCCCATGCGGCGTTTATTCTGAACCCTTAGGACGGGGGGTGAGGGCTGTCAGCCGTGGGCACATGCTTCGTTTCTGACGTAGCTGTCCATCCTGTAAATACCCTCATCGAAGCCGATGCGTCGGCATCGTACCTGGTTGTCGAGATCGTGATAGCCAGGGGAGAGGGAGCGACGATCTCCGGCTTGACAGGTGGGGGCTCCTGACTTCTTCGCGTTCCTTCAGCGCTGCGGGTTGATGTCACCTCCGCCCGTGCCTCCGTTTCGCGGTCCGGACGACGGGGCTCACGGGTGTGGCCTTCGTGACTTGCCTCGGCATCCGTTCTCGGCATGAAAGAAGGGAACCACGTCAATTTCCTCGGTCTGCAGAACACCTCGTGACATTCAACCGCGATATCGAACAATGCTATTGTTGTCTTCGTTTTGGAAGCCCCTGGGTGCGGGAATAGCTTGGCCTTGGAGAGAGACGCCCCTCCTTCAATGATATTGTCTCTGTTGGCGATGTCTCACCGTTGCCGTGCCAGCGGTGGGATTGACATCATCGGCCGGGACTGCACATGTCGCGAAGTGAACGGCAAAGGACACACGTGCGCACATTTTTGAGTGAATAAGGACCCTTTCATCATCGTGTTTCTCGGCGGAGCAGGGTCCTGTCTTACTTGTCTCGTCCATGGTCGGAAACTGTCACCAGTCCAGCTAGCTGTCAGGGTAATTCGTGTCGCGGTCGCGTAGTTTGCTAACAACCCCCATGGAGACAAGAGACTGGCCATCGGGGGGCACGCTGTCCAAAGCCAGGGCGTTGAGGCTTAGTCTAATGGATCCAGCACCCTTTGTGAGCTTTTTGAGGCTTGAGGCTGAGGCTTGAGATGTCTGTCGATGGCTCACGTGCCCGCTGCCTTGGGGAAACGGTCATATCCCACCATCTGGCGTGGAGCTTATCTCGGATTGCTTCGGTGAAGAGTCATGTCTATTGAAGGCATCGCCAGCCTCGGGGGGGGCGTCATTCCGGTCCGGACTCCAGGGGTTTCGGAATGAACGCATCGATTTTGCAGGGTGAGGAAAGACCCCGACGTTGTCCCTTCCTTCCTCTGGTACCAGATCCTGAGACCGGATAAGATAGTGTCGTGGGAAGGAGTGTCTTGTTTTGCTACTGCTCTGAGAAACCGATTGCTCCTTCCTAAACATCCAGTGCGTGCGGTAGGCAGCTGCCGATGTGTGACTGGTAAAGGAAAGAGCCCCGATCCCCATCGCGGATGCCTCTTTTCCTAGGTTTCTTGTTCACACTGTTCAGACTGATACATTTCCATCCCGTGAATGCTCTTGATGCCTGTCGCATCTTCCCTTGACAACCAGTCCCCCTTCTCGCCGTGCTGCCCGTTCCTGCACTTGGTCCTTGTACATGACATACCGACACATCGCGACTCAACCAATGGACGTGTAAGTACACGCAAACGCCTTTTCCAGTGCGGCACTGACATTTCCAAGCCCAGAGCTGCTCGAAGCTCTCGCTACACAGGCAACGACTGGTGGTTTTAAGCCCATCAACGGCCCCAAGAGACCCTTGACACCGAGCTCCTCTGTCACAATCTCGTCGCCTTTCAAGCGTTTGGCAGTAGAAATTGCCCCTAACCTGGCAACCGCCCCTGAGCATGACATACGGTACCGGGCTCTGCCCGAACGTCCCCCAACATTCGACGCCAAAGCCGAGGCTGCGGAACAATGTCTTCTGCCCGATCTTGTGCAAACCCCGCCAAGTACTTCCGATGCAGAAATCGAGATGCCAGAGACGTCGCCAAGCACCCCGTTGCCCCCTGGGGAACACATTGCCGTCATCCAGCACCAGGGAACAGATTCATGGATGAGCGAGTTCGTGAACCTAGACAAAGTTGGCGGCGAGTGCTTCATTCCATTCGAGGGAATGCCGGCTGGTTACCACAATGACGCAACCCAGACTCTGTCGAACGCAGATGCAGTCATGGCCAAGCCGTTTCCGGATCTTGACGTCGAGCACCTCGGACAGGTAACACAGGAAGAAGAGGTTACTGTGAAAGCGAGTGGCCCAGATGACTACTGTCTTGAGGACTCGGATGAAGAGGAGATGGCCCAGCTACTGGCAGTCGTGGACGGCAGCCCTGCGCACATTCCTCCCTCAAACATGGCTTGGAACATGGATCAAGACTCGAGGGCGGCCGAGAGCTTCGATTCAAAGCTGCAGTTCTCAACTCCTTACGTAAACCACTGTGAAACCTCCAAAGACGCTTTCTCGGAGCCCGATCTTCTTGACGAGGACGTCGATTGGGACGTTGTCACTGCTTGCGCAAAGGAGGCAACTTCGAGCACCAGGGAACACTACCTTGTTGAGGCTGCCCGTATGCATACAACGAATGCGCTATCGGTTCCAAACCCCATCGTCAGGCCCCCCTTTCCCCCAAAGATGAGAGACCGTTCCGTGGTCGTCGGGTTGTCCTCTGCGACGATGATGCGCACCTGTTTCAGGATTGGAGAATTGCTCAATGCCCACGCCAAATGCACACGAGAGAAACAAGACGTAGCATTGGAATTATTTGCAAGGGTGAACTATTCAAACCGGGAGACCTCTGCCAAAGTACAACACTTTCAGCTCAGGGACCTTTTCACGGACAAACAGCCATTCCTGAGTGGCGCCTTTAGGGGCTGGAAACTCAACGGCCCTGTCGACCACCACAGCAGTGCATTCCTCGGGCCGAACGGAAAGAACAAGCTATGCCGATGTGTTTGCAAGCTCTCAGAGGACAAGAAGGCGGCCATCGGACGTTCGGCAACGATTCTTTCCATCAGACAGACGACGTGGGACGAGGTTCAGTGGGGTTTGAGGCTAGTCTCCAGGGATGCGGCGTCAGGTAACAATGGTCATGATGAGGGAATGATCTTCTCTGCTACTTGAATGATGCATTTTGATGATATGGGTATGGGATTCGAGGTGAGACTTGCTATATTTAGAGGATTCCTGTTAGATCGAGGGCAAACTAGGTGCAACAACAAAGTGGTCAGGTAGCTCACAGGACGTTTGTGTCTCCGAAACCGACAAATGGCTACAACAATGTACGTAATGGCATTTTATGATTTTAATTTCGTGTCCTAGTACATGAAACCTCGTTCCAGGTCTTGAAGTCTAGACAGGACACGTATGCTTCTTTCTCAACCTTTCACACCAGACGTGTGCCGCGATATATGTGGATCAATTTCTTCAATCGACCATGTGTTAACTAGACTGCGAACTAACACGTACAAACCGTTAGTAATTAAAGTAAATTGTTTATCCCAGGAAAACTGCCCATGGGTCCAGGCAGAAAACTGGCAATTCTTTACCTTCTTCGCCCAGCTTTCTGCCTTTTTCCCTTCTTCCTCCTTTCCTCTCTCCCCTTACTTGTCTCCCCCCTCTGGTAGACTCTTCTCTCCTCTTGCCGCCTGCAACAGCTTGTAGCACACATGCACAGGACTGGGCCTGAAGCAGAATTTTCAAATCATGGAGTCCATCCAACAAAATGTTGCTGCAACGATTTCCTTTGTGAAGCACTATATCCTAGGAATAAGCTCCACGGGTGTGTGGCTGTTTCCAGGTTTCAAGGGTTAGGTCTCAGACAACAGTTGGAAGATATCTTCTAATCCCAATACTCAATATAAACCAGGTCTACTATTCCCAGCAATGGGTCACATGGTCCCAGCACAGAAATTTTCCTCCAGGAACAATAGGCAATAGCAGTATGAAGTCCTAGGAACTGCACTAACGTCTTCCCTCACTCTAATCACACTACTCACCTCAAGAATCACCTGTCCAAGTGGAAAACAGCCACACCAAGATGAGAAGTTGAGCGAGGCAACTGCATTTGATCAACAGAGTGTACTGCTCTTTCGCGTAAGTTTTGCCGCTCACTGGACAATGTAAGATGAGACAGAAATATATTTGTGCTGGCAATATAGGAAGATTAGAGCCGCGCTAATTCTCGCGGCATATATTTCATGCAGCTCCTTTAGAGGTAGAAAACTATTCCGAAGTGAGAACAATTACAATTGCCTATGGTAGGAAGCTCGGAAGAAATGCAGATGACGGCATATGACTACTAGATTG
Organism: Colletotrichum incanum; assembly: GCA_001625285.1. Lineage (NCBI taxonomy): Eukaryota > Fungi > Ascomycota > Sordariomycetes > Glomerellales > Glomerellaceae > Colletotrichum > Colletotrichum incanum. Next base: position 12,890 of record LFIW01002748.1, on the reverse strand, counting down.
CCCGGTAGCATGGGAATTTATATTAAATAGCGCCAATCGCCTCAAATTTGCTCACCAATAACAGGGCTAACACGCATATAAGCGCCCATATGCCAGTACAACAATTTGCTCAGACAAAAAGATGGCCCTTATGATCAATTAGAGCATTCTCTTTTCAGCATGACAATCCACTTACAATGAAAAGCATCAAATCTATTCTTCTGTTTCTTTGTGCGTCTATGACTACTACCTTGGCCACTGAGGTCAACTACACTCTAGGTATGAGGAAGTGGAAGGCCGTGGCCTGGCACCACTGGCACCTACTATTTTGCCAAAATACTGTCGATCTCCCTTTGCTGACTTCACATTCTCACCAACAGGAGTTCCTCCGCCCAAAAACTGGGCCGTCGCGCTCTTTGACTCTTTCGACTCTATAGATGTCTTTGGCCCATTGAACCCGCTCTTCTAGCTATCATTCTCTAGGCAGCTCAACCTTGCCCTTTTGGCCGAAACACTTGATCCTGTCTGGGTCCGTCCGGTCCACGAGTCGTTCAATACACAGAACTCCTCTTTTTGGTTCTCTGTGAACCCGACGCATACTTATGACAATCCGCCTCAAGACGTCGAGGTCCTGTTGGTTCCTGGGGGGCCAGGGACAAGGTCGGGCGATGTTGAGAGAGCAGTCGAGTATGTGCGTGACACGTACCCCGGCCTCAAGTACTTGATCACCACTTGCACCGGCGCTGGCATAGCTGCCAGAGCGGGAGTGTTGGATGGCAAGAGGGCCACGACTAACAAAGCAGCATGGGGCACTGTTGTCAGAATGAGACCGAATGTTAACTGGGTATCTCCGGCTCGCTGGGTTGTCGATGGTAATATCTGGACTGCTTCGGGGGTGAGTCACTGCTATGAAGGCTTGGATCGGATCTAACCTGACCCTTGCCTGTTACCTCGCAACGTTGGCTGACTGTTTCAAATCAGGTTACCTCGGGTCTTGATTTGATGTTCGCTTTTGTGGATCAGATTTACGGGGAGGATCTCACCCGAGGGATCCAGGGTGTTGTTGAGTATGAGCGTAACAAAGGTGCTTGCAGTGACCCATTTGCGGAGTGGCACGGGGTTCCTCCCACAGGAGAGTGCATTGAAACACAAGAAAATTGAGCTGCTTTGTAACTGCTCCCCCATAGCTCTCAATTCCCAATTTGTTCATATATCTAGAGATCCGGCCACGCTTGAGCGTCTCTGTTCAGCTGTCGGGACGCTGGAGTCCTCGTGGTCCATGATGGCGCCACATGTGGTCCGATGGACTGGATAATCTCAGGTTGTAGTCTGAACGAGCGTTCACATGAGGTGGCGGGAGAGCCGCATTCCAAAAAATGTCAGCAGGAGATGAGGCTGTTGCCACCATCTATTTTTTCTGACATGCCGAAATTTGTCAAGCCCACCAAGTTCTTTTGTTGCCACGACCGGACGCCGCGGATGCAGTGAAATGCATTGGTTCTTGAAATCCTGAATCCAACAAATAGCCCCAGAGAAAGAAGAACACGGATCTTGGTGCGGGAAGCCCCATATCAAAGTAGTTTTAAATCGCCGTAAACGACGGGCAGTTAAGACACCACTTCCATGCATTGCTGACTTCTTGTCTCAACAACCACAACCCACTCGCAGTATGTATGGGCTGCAGTTGGACATCTGGTTGGATGATGGAGACAACTCAGTCGCTCACACAAGTAACTATGTGCCAGTCCCACGTATCTGAGAGTGTCAAGCATCTAGAACGGCTTCGAACCAAAGTCGAGGGGCCATTGCCAACTTAAGTCAGCGTGGTTTGACAACCCAGCACAAAGTGTTTTTGGGTTAGGAAATTAGAGGAGACCCCCATGTCAATGGCGTACATGGATCTACTAGAGCATGTCAGTCTGTATTGATGGGCGCATGGTTTGTAGCACCTTCTATCTCCTTCGTCAACCACCAAAACAACCATAGTATGGGAGAATGAGCTGGTGGAACTTGTTTTTGTGTACTTTATAGGCGGCGGGAATGGCTTCGATTTCCCTAATTCGACTATGTAGAGCATGGTTAATCTGACCTCCGGTTTCGTTGTAGAAGATCTTCAGTTCTGTTGTCATGATGATCTCATCATTGAAGCTGTGCATCTTTGTTCCCTTGCACTTGACAATGGTATATTTCAGTCTCTGCTTGACAAAACTGCGGCATTGTTACCCCAGTCACACTTGTTCTTATCCTCGGTAGATCAGCTTTTGTTCGGACGAGTACCCTTATATCTGCCAAGACCCTTCGTGCAGCAAAGCTGGCAATTTTCCACCACTGGTATCAGTTCCCCCTCATGCCACGCCCAACCCCGCGTAGGTCATCGCGCATTCCATCTTCGGGTTAAAACCGCCCGCAAGCCATCGTCCAAATCCTTCTTCAACGCGAAGGAAATCCTTCCTCGACGTTATTCACCTGGACCAATTCCCCATCTCTCGCAGCAATTCCTCGCAACATGTCCCTCCACGACCACGCCCAAAAGCTCACAAGCTCGCTCGAGCAAGCCAAGCTCGTGCCCGGCTCGGCGGCGGTCCTCATCCCCGAGGCCTTCAAGCCAACGATAAAGCTCGAGGTGTCGTTCGCGGGCAAGGCCGTCGACGCCGGCAACTTCTTCCGCGCGGGTGAGTGCAAGGTCGCGCCGAGCATCTCGTTCGCCGCCGAGGCCGACGCGTCGCCGAGCGCATCCTACACGCTCTTCCTGACGGACCCGGACGCGCCCACGCCCGACAACCCGCAGTTCGCCTTCTGGCGCCACTGGGTCGTCCCCGGGCTGCAACCACTCAGCGGGGACGCCGTGGTCGCGCAGACGAAGCCGGCGCTGACGGAGTTTCTCGGACCCGGGCCCAAGGATGAGTGAGTTTTGTCTTATACCTCCCATTGGGTTACTCTGGGCCAATGAGAGACGGGCATCAATGAGACGCTGACTTTGACTGTCTCTCCTAGCTCGAAGCCGCACCGCTACCTCTTCCTGCTCTACCGGGAGCCCGAGGGTCTGGATCTCAAGAAGGAGGACGTTGGTGGGGAGGAGTTTGTTCAGAGGCGGTCATGGAAGCCCGCTGAGTTTGCTGAAAAGCATGGACTGAAGCTGGTCGGCGTCAACTGGATGACGTGCGCCGGCGATGGCTGGTCCGAGTAACTTGGGGTCTTGCGTGTAGCGATGCACTTCGGTTAGAGTTTACGACATATCAACTGGGACACCTAGAGCCTAGGTGACAACTTGTAGAAGCCTATGTGTGGGAACCCAAACATCATTTAGCTTGTTCCATCTTGTTCTATCCGTCTTGGCCTTCTGTCGTTTGCAGCATCGCACGCGCAAACTCCATCAACGGCGAAATCTACGGTCCCGTCAACAATCTCAGTTGCTCAATGGTCCTATAGTCTAGTTGGTTAGGACGTCGGATTCTGATAATACTCAGATCCTTCCGTAGGCCCAGGTTCGAATCCTGGTAGGACCTATCTCTTAATTGAAGATGGGGATGCAAGCCTCAGCTGGGTTGTTTTTTGCGGTTTTCCTACTTCAACATGTTTTTGTTAACATGCTTGAGAATCCCAGGACATACAAAGTAGTAGAACAAGTAAGTTAAGGATGTCTATTAGTCTCGCAAAGCTGATTAATAGTCAAGGTGGAAACAAATATATCTGTTGCTTTTTACGATCGGTTAGCTAGGCTATGCGTATTATTACAGTGGCCTGTGCTCGACGTCAGGGACCCTGAGCCCCTGATGCGATCGCAATTCCAGGGACCTACCACCAGAATCGACGCTAAATTTCGACCATTACCCGCCATCAGCATCCCGACAATTGAGCCCATCAACGCAAATTCGGCACAGACGTCACCTTCACCCCGAGACGCGTCTCCCGTCGCGTCTTGCAGCAATCACCATGATACAACGCGGCATTGTCCGCCGACAAAGCTCACTCGCTGCGGCGAAAAGGATCTTGGCTCAAGCCGACAACGAGCCGGACAATGAGCCGTTGAAAACAATTTCAAGAACGCGCAAAGCTGCCGCTAAACCACCACCACCACCACCACCACCGGCGCGGAAAGACGCGTCTGAAGCAGACTTCACCCCTCTCATCGACGACGATGAAGTGAATGAAACCATAGAACCGCAGCCCAAGCGGCGCAAAGTTGAGAAGACACGAAAGGCAGACACTGTTAAGCTTCACGCAAGCCTCTTCGGCCCATCTGGACAGACAACGCAGGACCCCTGCTCGCCTCCATCAAGAACACACGCCGCTACGTATCACCGTCCTCTGCTCCTAGATGGCCAACCTGGACGCGATGGACGAGACGCTCTCCTCGCCTGGTTCGACTCCATCAGCACCACACGCGGCATGCCGTGGCGCAAAGCCTGGATTGACCCGCGAGGCCCCCCTGGCGCCGCAGACCTCCGTACCGCCCTCGAGAAACGCGCTTACGAGGTCTGGATCAGCGAGATCATGCTGCAACAGACCCGCGTCGCGGTGGTCATTGATTACTGGAACCGGTGGATGGCGCGGTGGCCGACGATCCAGGACCTCGCCGCAGCGGAGCCCGAGGACGTGCTGAGCGCGTGGCGCGGGCTGGGATACTACAGTCGCGCGACGAGGATTCACGAGGCTGCGAAGCTGGTGGTCAAGGACCCAAAGTGGAAGGGCCTGATGCCGGCCGACACGGCGGAGCTTGAGGCCAAGGTTCCGGGTGTTGGGCGATACACTGCCGGTGCCATTTCGGCGATTGTGTTTGGGAGGCCGGCGCCAATGGTTGATGGGAACGTGCTCCGGGTGCTGAGTCGGCAACTGGGTGTCTTCGGAAATGCGAAGACGGACAAGGCCGTCATTGACTTGCTCTGGGCTGCCGCAGATGCGCTTGTCAAAGCCGTTGCAAAGGACGACCCTGGTAATCAAGGCGCTGAGGGCGAGGAGGTGCCGACGAGCGATCGACCTGGGCGATGGGGACAGGCGTTGATGGAACTCGGGAGCACCCTCTGTACGCCGAAGCCGAACTGCGGCGAGTGTCCCGTCGCATCGACGTGTCGGGCCTACGCAGAGGGCTTGGTGGTGGCCGCCAAACCGAAGAAGGCGGCCAAGGTGGAGGACATTGAGGACTTGTGTTCGATATGCGAACCCTTCGAGGAGGCGGCAGAGGGGGCTGCGGTCTCGGGGGAAGACTCTGATGCCGATGCGCCAAAGCCTGCCAAGGGGGTCAAAAAGGGGGTGAAATCTCGTCCAGTGGCGAAGCAAGCCACTCTGTCCGCCTTCTTCTCCTCCAAGACGGCGAAGAAGGAAGAACCCCCTTCCCCGAAACAGCCAGCGGTCGACGCGAAGACACTAGAGATCGTTGCTGATCACGCCAAAAAGTTCCCGCTGAAGGTGGTCAAGAAAGCAGTCCGCGAGGAAGAAGCCCTGATCTGCGCCGTCCGCCGCGCCGACGGACGTTTCCTAATCCACCGACGCCCGGACAAGGGGCTTCTCGCTGGGATGTGGGAGTTGCCTAGTCACACGCTGCCAGCGGCGACGAGCAACACCGCATCGTCCAGGAAGAGGGATGCGCAAGGGTACATGTCGGGCCTGCTCGGCGACGGCGGCGAGAAGCCGAAGCCGAATCCCAAGGTGCGGCATGTCGGAGATCTCGGCAGCGTGCCTTGGCTGTTCTCGCACCTCAAGCTGACGATGCATGTGCACCTCTTCGAGGTGGAGGGGGAAGGGGAGTACGTGTCGTCGCATGCGAGGCACCGGTGGGCTACGGTGGAGGAGGTGGATGAGGAGTCAATGGGGACCGGGATGCGCATGTGCTGGGCTCTGGTGAGGGAAAGGATCGACGAGTAGACGGCCGGGTAATGCGGCCGGGTTTGTGGATCGTGATCTGGGGTATTTGCGTGGATTGTTGTCGAGGTGCATCGAGGAACCTGGGTATATTCATGGTGAGCTGGATTAGACAGATGTGTGTAGCCGATCGGCTCTTCCGAGGCGAAGCTAGGGTGCTTAACAATGACGAAACATGTTGTCGCGAAGTTATACCTGCACGATAGAGGGTTTGAAGTTGTCTTTGTACGTCAATGGGGTGCCGGGCGGTTTTGCTCCGTTACGGCCCCTCTACGCGAAACACCAAGACTACGCCGGAGGTGCGGGATTCGCCCACCGTCGGGTCCAACTCCTTCAGGCTCAACAGTTCGGATGCACACCGATCCCACCGACATAGCTCCCCCAGCCATACCTCGAACCTCCGTGGCCGTAATCGCTGATGCCGGCTCATCCGCGAAAAGGGAACCCGGCTTCCTCACGATGGGTCCCCCCTTGGTGTTGAATGTGGATACGCCCGTGTCGTGCCCTCGTCCGCACACAATCTGCCAATTCTTCATTTTGCACCTGCTCAGATTCTTTCAACCACATTAAATAAGCCTGCCCGGCTAGCTCAATCGGTAGAGCGTGAGACTCTTAATCTCAAGGTTGTGGGTTCGACCCGTAAGCATCATTTGCCCCATCAATGTTCCACGAGGCAGAATCACTAACATCTACCAGCCACGTCGGGCTCAATTCCCGTCAGCGATTGAACTAGCAATCACATCTTTTTGCTATTTTCTTACTTGAAACTCAAGCTAAGCTTTTATTTTGAAAAAGCGTTTAGTCGTCTGTAATTAGCCAGTCTGTGATAAGTTTATGCCAAGCATCGCGATGCTTCCTATTCAGGGTAGGTTGTCTAGATGTCTTTATTCCTAAGCACCTTTATTCCACCCATTGACACGCATAAGCCCAACACTCTGCCCAGAAGAGGCTTCGCCAAGTGGCCTAGACTACAAGGTTCCCCTCTTGGCTCGGGGCAACCCTGAAATTGCCATGTTTTCGTTTCTTCACCAAGCCAGCTTCTCCAAAAAACCAAGCATCTTGGCGTACTTGGCATTGCGGCCTGCGATGCTCCGGCCCTAGAGAGCGGGAACCCCTCTCAGACTAGCGAGATTCTGCGCCGAGGGACGATCGCCGCATGGGGGTTTTAGGTCTCGATATTACGGGCTGAGGCTAAATCCGATGCTTATTCTGATGTAGGGTGACGGCGGCAACCACACCGTTACGGAATGCGGATGAGGGTGTAGCGTGCTCTTTTCGGCTGATGATATGTTGGTGCGCAATAAAACCGTCCAGCCCCGAGAAGCAGGGAAACCTGGAAACTGCATTTCGTTGTGTTGCTCACGTTCGACAACCCGAATTGCTATGATGGGCCTGCTTGCTTCGTCAAAGTTCGATTACTTGGCATTGCTCGTGACGGTGCTCGTCGTACCCTCAACAGCGCTCAAGAGCAGCAGCAATGTAGGCAATCAATGTCCTTGGAACCCTTCTGGCCCACTCAACCTCGTTGAACAATGCCGCGTAGCATACGATCCACAAACGGCATCTCACTCTTCTGATTGGAGCCCTTGGACACAACAGCCTGTATGCGTCAGCCCGAAAACCAAGAAGGGTCCAGATTATTGCGCCTTTGTCAAAGAGGACTTCCGTGGAGAGGCGGGCATCCTCCTCATCACCAGCCCAGAGATTGCGGCCGGCGACTATAGTATTGTCGAAGACTTCAATCCGCAATGGATCAACTCCGAACGAAAAGCCACCCCTTTCGCTGCGCCGCCCTTTGAGGTCAAGGAAATACCGGGAAAGGGCTTGGGCACAGTAGCAAAAGCAACAATTCACGCGGGGGATATCATTCTGAGGGAATATCCGGTGCTTTTACAGCTGGCCCAGATTTCCGAGCCGGCTGATCGGATGCAGGCCCTCTGGGTTCTGGAGGAAGGCTTCATTCGGCTGCCGATAGAGGATCAGCGGAGAGTCTTTGATCTCTCCAGAAGCACCGGCGGGCATGTGCTTGAAGACATCATCCGAACCAACACTTTCGGTGCGACCTTCAATAACGTTGGACATTTTGGGCTTTTCCCGAGAGTTGCGGTAAGACATCTGTTGCTATGTAAGCTGAAGGTTCACTGACAACCAGCAGAGAATCAACCACGCATGTAAGCCAAAGTAAGTCCAGAAGAGTTGCCCCAGACAGAAGACACTTGCTAACATGGTTTCAGCGCAATCACCCGTTTTTTTCCCCGGACGTTGGAACTGGAAGTGGTGGCCTATAAGGACATCCAGCCCGGCGAAGAACTAAGCATCAGCTGTCAGAACCCTCAAACCTCCAACCCTAGCTCTCCAACCCATCTAACACAGAAACAGACTCGATGCTGAATATGCTCTACGAAGATCGCAAACAGACCCTTCAAGAATGGGGCTTCAACTGCACCTGTACCCTTTGCAGTTCTCCCGACGACGTCGCCGTCTCGGACACCTACCGCACGCGCCTGCAGGAGATCCTCGCCGAGCTGACGGACCCGGCGTTCAGGACGCCATCCCTGGTGGCGGAGCTAACCGACGAGCTGGACGACGTCATGGAGCGGGAGGGTCTCGCGGCGCAAGCAGGCGAGTTTTACGGCATGATCGCGCGGGTGTACGCGCGCATGGGCGAGGCGGAGACGGGCAGGAGGTATGCGAAGATGGCGGTGGAGAAAATGGTACAGTTTGCGGGGTACGATGATGAGAGGACAGTGAGGGCAAGGGGGCTTTTGGGGGAGTTGGGGAAAGTTGGAGGCGGCGGTGCGTGAGCTGCTTCAGTTCGCGAGTCACATGCTGTGGTGCTACATACGACTGGCCAGGGTTATGTTCCTGATTCGGATGGAGAGCCAGTGAGTTGGCTGTCTGACCCCCATTCAAGGGGATACTCAATGCCAGATCTGGGGTTCTGAGGGGGCGAAGATGGACTAATACGTACGGAGAAATTTCCTCGTGGAGGAGGATTCCTCCGGCGCGGGTTGGACGACTGGGACGGCTAGACGGCACCGAGGTGACAGGCGGCCAGGGTTGCCAGTGGTTCATCTCATGTTTGGTTTAGGTTGCGGGAGGATGCTGCCGCCGCATCCTGTCGGGTATTGACATTCTGCAAGAATTGGACACTGATGATATATTGATGCGGGTTGGGGGAGTTGAGGCTCTGGCTGGAGCCCACCTTGGCGATGCCAAGTGGCTTGGAACGACGGTTGCCAAGATGTCTTGGCGCCTTGGTGCGAACGTCGGGTTCGCCCGATGAGACTTGAAAACATGAACAATACAATGATAGAACCATGAGAACAAGATGACTGGCTTAGTGAATTGCTATTCATTTGTGACTCGATTGTTTTTGAACACTGAAACAAAGGCTTGTGAGCCTATGTTACTCAACCATGGCGCATGAAGGTCGACGGCGCGAAAGGACATTGCGCTATAACCCGCATTCATTGTCGTGACAAAGGCTTTGATTCTCCACATCTTACAGCGAGGGTAGTTTCCAGTCACGAGAGATGAGTGTTCATTTCCATCAATATTCAAGTGACTCATACTGACCAGCGTCCCCCTGATTGCTGGAAGTCACAACATATCAGATTACATCTTAGCAGAATTATCAGAGTCTAACCTAAAAAACTCACCATACAACAGCATCCCAGAGCATCAAAGTTAATCATGTGCATCCAGTGGATTGCCTCCGCAAATTGCACCGCTGCGGTAGAAGACACCCCGCAGAACGGGTGCAAGGGCACGCACGTCGTCGTGACGCGACGCCAGGTGTGCGCGCTGACCAACGAGCAGTGCGTGTGCTTCTTCGGCTCGTGCAAGAACATCGTTACGCTTTCCTCTCAAGACCAGGGCACCGTCAGCGCGCCGTGCGAGGTCTGCGGCGCAGACGAGGATCCGGAACAAATGATGCTGTTGAAGGTGTTTGACGACGCCTTCGCAGCGGAGTGGATTTTCGCATTCGGCGAGAGCCATTACGAGAAGTGCACGCAGGGCATGTGGAGGGGACGTTTGGCGGAGGATGAGTAAGTGAACAATTCGGGACCCCCTGGTGAAAACTTATGCAGAAGAATGCTATGCCAAGGAGCGTTGTTACGTGAGATGAATCGTAGTATTACAGTAATTTCCCGACGCGAGCGTGAAAAAAAAACAGGATTTTCAATCGTCGATCAGTTGGGTTCGCATGGTGTTCTGAACTCCGAGGCCGGTAAACGTGACGAGACGACCTCAACGATCATCAAGTAAAGCCTTTGACCAATGCATTCTGTAATAATGTTACTGCCGCGTGCTGCACATCGTACGAGTTCAAGGTTACAAGTCATAGATCCCCTCAAAGTCGTAATTACGACCTGGTCCTGGGTGGCTGGAGACTGAGGCTGCTTGGGGAATATGTGATCCAGTGTCATGCATGGGGAAGACATCCTCCACTTATCTCCGCCATGTGATGACTGGATTCTGTTGGCATTGGTAAGAAATTTCGTATTGTTGAGGGTAGATCAAGTCTCGCCAATTTCGATCAAGTGTGTGTGGGAAGCACCACCAGCGCGAGCTGCAAGTTGAGCGCTTAGATATCCCCCTCCAGCTTTCCCCATACGGTCTCCATTGAAGGAAGCTTTCTCCGTGGGGACTTTGGGGTTGGAAGGACCATGAGTTTCGCTAGGGGACCTGGGGGTGGCTGTGGTGCTCGGGGCAGACGGAGTTGGGAAATCGGACGAGATGGATCTTCTCGAGCTCACGAATCACCAGCGTGTCACAGCACAGTAATCATCGTTCTGGTTGGCCTAGATGGAAAGTGAGCTTATTCTACGGGGGGACCATCTCAACACGGGATCCAATCCATCTTTTTGTGCCGGGGTCAATGAGGGGAAGAAATGGGCCAGATGGCGTTGAACCGAGGAAAACAAGCAGCGAACTATCGGTCGAGGCCCGATGGGCCAGACCTTGTAGTAAGGAATCGTCAGGTTCTTCCTGTCGGGTTCGCATCTCCCATGTAACAATAACCGGAGCAGACCGGGGTCTATGACTCGATTGTGAAGGCTTCGCGGGCGCAAAAGTGCAGCAAGTCCTCGGGCAACAGAGAAGTCGCCTCACGGAAGATGGCCGAGCGGCAGTTGCACGCGCGGGCTGGCCCCGTCGACTTAGTCCCGAAACGGTCCGACCTAGATCCACCGGCCGGCGGCGAGCTGCGTTCTTACGAGTTGAGTTTGGGAAAATGTCGGGTTCTCCATCGTGAGGTGCGTTAGACCAAAGACCAAGCCTGAACAAGCACTTTAATTTGGGGCAACTCGGTTCCACGCAAACGTGTAGCGACATGGATCATGGGCCGATTGGGGGGGGGGGGGGGGGGGGGGGGGGGGGGGGGGGGGGGGGCACTTGCGAGCGTGGTTTTCTGGCTGTCCTTTGGTCAGCGAAGAATCCAAACCTGCGGTCATCGGCGCTCGACGAGTCATATCAAAGGTATTTTCTAGAAAAGTTTTGGGGACGGGTCGCCATCCCACCGTGAACGTTGCGGGGAAAGCCCGTCCATCTGGACATCTGTGCGCTTCTCCAAACCCCAAAGCGCGGAGAATGCGGACCTGACTCCCTCATATGAAGCAGGGGTCGGGCACCACACCACATGCACTCACACACGCAAGCAAGCACACGCAGTCGGGACGCAACTTTGGATGCCGCTACCCTGCCGCCAGGGCCGACTTGGCTCGCGTCCTTGGTGTCTCTTGGGGTGCCTTGGCAGAGCCCGACAGGGAGGCGTCACGTCACTTGGCACTGGCTGATCGCCCTTGGTCGAGCTCTTGGTCCAATCCAGCGACACGGAACGGTCGCAGGCCGGTGCAAACAAGACTTGAGGCGTTGTCTTGGCTCACCCGCCTCTCAACGACCAACGCCGCCGGTGTAAGCGGCGCTGGTGCTATTCGGCGGTTCGGCGCAGGACACGAGGATGTGCGAAAACTGCTGCATAGAATCTTCTGCGGGTGTGTTGCATCACGGAATCTTGCGGGAGCGTATTTTGACCCTAATCCGTCAGTTGGGAGAGCATTATAGTTCATGGTGCCGGTGCAACGTTCAAATAGTCGACGTAGGGTACCGGACTTTGTGTGAGGGCGGGGGGCGGCATGATGGCCGTACTGAGGTACCATGGTTGCCCTTGGGTCACGAACAGTCATCTCAAGTTCAGCGTAGGTCATCCCAGTTCTCCGAGGGGCAGGTGAACGATTCTGAAATTTAGACTCTGTATCAGAGCCTTTTCCGTTGCTTCGGTTTTCCGCCAGTTCGCCTTGGCTCTACTTTCGCATTGACATTGGTAACCGATGCCTATCGGCGTCAGTAATTCAGACACATTTTGAACCAATTTCTCTTTCCTTTTTCAGTATACCGAAGAGCCGAGGAACCGTGTGCTTTACAAACGGAAGTGGATAGACAGCCAACCCCATGCCAGTGCATGGTACTGTACGGAAAGGACGCGCGACATAATCAATGATTGTAGGAAAGGTTGGAAAGCACAACAGGGCGCGTTCCGACAGTGTGAACTGGAAAGATAGGCGGAGACATCACCGAGCCTAGCTCTCGATTCGAGTCCAGTCCCCCCTCTCCTTCTTCCCCAACTACCCCAAACCCGACGGCGTGCGGTTGCCATGGCCGGAAATGGTCAAGCTGCCGCCCACTTCACGACCTTGTCGGTCGCCTCCTTCTCCCCACGCATCTCCATGTTCATCCCCATACCACCATTACAAGCCATCCTTGACTAGTTTCGTAACAGGGACACAATCTGTTCATTCCTTCCCCTCGTAAATTTTCACGATGGTGGAGCGGAAGTTGAGCGATTGGCCGAGTCGGCGAAGCTTCCTCCCGGCTGGCCCAACGTCCCTTTGCCCATGGGGTGGTCGTCGCACTGACCGCTGGCTGTCATCTCTCTGAAGCGGGGGATGGGGGGGGGGGGGGGGGGGGGGGGGGGGGGGGGGGAGAGAGAGAAAATAAAACAAAAGAAAGAAAAACATTCACAGTCACATCGTACCCAGTCTCGCATG
>LFIW01002741.1:0-24956 GCA_001625285.1 Colletotrichum incanum | reverse complement strand
TCTCTATGAGACACCCTCTATCTAACTCCCTAGTATCTAGGGCATCATCCAGCCAGCAGACCAGCCAGCCCACCAGCCAGCAGTGGGATGAGGCTGTATCTATTATCCCATGGTCAACCCCTCATCGGTCTGATGATCTACGGCATCAGTTACACCTATTCAACCAGCTGGGCAAGGATGCGCTGGATACCCATACTATCCGTCACCTATCTAGAAAGGTGCAGAAGGGCTATGATAACCAGGCATCTAGACTAGCGGTCCTAGAGCAACAGGTCCACCAACTGCAGGCCCAGTTGGATAGTCAGCGGCAGCACAAGAGGAAGAAGGTCCCTACATCGCCTAACAGCACTTTTGCCACTATATGGGATATCCAGAAGGCGAAAAATCCGGCTGTTGGTGAAATAGATGATCCAGATGAATCCAGCGCATCCGAATTATCCAGTGAAGCCGAAAGTTGCGTATGGGTGGGCGGCAAGCCTGGGGAAATAAGTGGTGATAGTGGTGGTGATGGTGGTGATGATGGTGGCTCGGATGTGGGGGTGGCTCGTAACTAGGGTGGTGGAGTTACAAGAACATCGTGTTCAATCATGTAGATCGCGGATACGCTCGTATTCTGGCAAACTAACGACTCTGACAAGGTCGATATTCCACGTTCAAAAATACTGCCAATGTTGGAATTACAACACCATATGACCGTACGATATGCACTACTCAAGGACACGCACACTGGAAGAGGGCACAGACTGGGAAATCGGCCTTCGGTCACCCTAATGAGGGGATCAAAGTATGTTCACGCCGAACTGACTCAGGGACGTACGAGATCATATATCTCATTTACGAAAGCCAAGTCTTGTAGTTAGAAAGGTAATCACGGAAATCATATCTTTGGTTCACCCTACGTTTTAACTCAGGTACGATCATACATCGGGGTTTCTCCCAAAAGAGAGAATCCATTCAACAGCAATATCATGGACGATACTAATACCTAACATGATGTCCCAGACGATACAGACGAGCTAATAAGAATATATTTCGAAAAGAGCTGAGACTAGTCGGATTTTGCGGATGTAGTCACCGCGCCTTGAGGTCGTTGGTGACCAAGGGCATGAAGCAAACGTGCGGCCTGTGTCAATTCCTCATACTCATAGTCAACCAGATTGCCTCTTTCAGCGACACTATTTCCAATATCGCAGTGCCATTCCCTGTTATTGCTCCACGATTCGCTTGGTTCAGTCAGCTTTGGGTCGGAATCTGTCGGTGCTCCTTCTGCCTGGGCTCGGTCTTGATGGACGGAATCTTGCGACGACTTATCTGCCCAACTCTCTGACATTCCCCCACCCAAGTCCAGCGCTAAAGACGATCCAACATAGATGGGATTGCATGGATCTGCTGAAAGCTCTCTCAGGAAACGATCCACTTCGTCATTATGCTGATCGTTTTGTGAGGCGGGAGGTGGAGCTCCGGACCTGCCGAAACACACCGCTCCCATGTAAGAACTTGGCTGAAAGACGATAGTTGCCAGATTGTCAGCGCCGTAATCCTCAGCAAAACATCGAATTGTCGCCTTATCATCGTGAAGACTTGAAGCTGGAGTTGATGTGTTCGAATAACGGTCCTTCGCACTAGGCAACTTCGTCGCTAGATCATAGCAGCCACTAGCAGGGAGCCGTGAGTTCGGTGAAATGACCACCATGGTGTGCAACAGGAATTGCCCAAGATCACTCCGACTTTTCTGCGAGTCGATTTGGAGCCACGTAACAATGCTTCTGCACCAATCGACGCCGTTGTTTCTATACCGGTCATGGTATTGTGGAAGGCCACAAAGGAGCTCGCATGCCACTACTCCGAGGGACCAAATGTCGACAGCAGTCGTATAGATCAGTCTCTCTTTGTGATCAATATAGCGCAGCAACTCTGAGCAAATCTCCGGGGCAAGATACTTCCGGGTTCCGCAGATTGTCATCAACTCGGGGCTATCCCGTGACAATCCGAAGTCCCCCAGCTTGACACATATGTCGCTTTTGGATCGATACTGGACCAAAATATTGCCTGGCTTGATGTCTCGATGCGCGATTGGGATTTCCATTCCATGCAGATATGCCAGAGCCGACAAGCATTGACGAACGATCATCAAAGTCTCATCGTACGAAATATCATCCTGGTCCGCGAGAGACCCACATGGGACATATTCCAGGTATAGTCGAGGGTGTGGGGTGAAGGATGATTCAAAGAGCGTCACAATATGAGGCTATTGAGTCGTTAGGACAGAGGCGACGGATGGCTGATGGCATACGAACATGTGAAATCTGGCCCATAATGCGAGCCTCTCGATGCCATGCACTATACCCCCCCTGGGTACCCTGAACAGCTTTTCGGGTGGGCTCTTTTACGACACGTTCAGTTCCCGTACTGACATTCCACAAATGAGTAACAGTGCCAAAGGATCCTTCGCCTAGTTTCTTCCTCAGAAAGATCTCTCCTGCGTTCGGTGTGTGAGCTCCTGTTGTCAATCGGGTTTCTGGATTCGTAAGACCGAGATCGTCGAGGAGACTTTCAGCAGCTGCCGTGCCGTGTTTAAATCTGTTGGCCATACCAACGTACGTTGGGGAATTAATGTCGTGGTATGGAACAACAATTTGAAAGGAGATAGTGTTGACCAGCGTGATGATTATGCTTTCCTTCCTTTGTGGGATATGGTCGCCGCCGACGATCCATTGGAAGTGTCTTCGCCAGCCCTCCCCCTCCCCATCGTAAGTAACTTGAGTTCCCACGAGAGAACCCGAGTCTCTCACGATGAGGCGGTTGTTATCGTCGAAAGTCAGACTGAAATGGCAGTTTGAAATGCCTCGATAGTCCAGAACGACGTCACAGTTGGAATTCGAACCGAAGGTAAGTCCCCGGTTGGTTCGGGGGACGTCATCAAATGTAATTCTGAGGCGCGGCAAGTAGTCAAGGGCCGAAGCACCATGATCTTCTGGTGGCTCAGTCGACGCTCGCTCACCGCGCCTGTATCGAACTTGTTGCTCAAGCTGGGGAGGCTCGTAAAGCGAGCTCGCCTTGATCGCGCTCGCCACCCAGCCTTTCGGGTCTGAAGAAGGGTAAATATTTGCAACAATATCCGTATATTCCATGTTGATGTTTGGTCAAGGAGATGAAGATGAAACAAAAACAGCGAACGGTATTTGCCATAATAGCTGAGAAAGTACACGAGCCTATGGAGGTAATATGTATCTATCACACCGACGGGCCGCACAAAGGTGGATCCAGCCTGTAACCAATGAGACGCATTATACACTTGGCATGGGGGGCCTACCATCAGATCCTCGAATGAGAGGGCAGTATGCCGCGCGCTGTTCCAAGCATCCGGCGGCTGGAGTGTTTTGGTTGGCAGGCCGCCGGCCGACCGACACTAAGGTACGCCGAACTGCATCATGCTTCCGTTGTTGACCAATGATGTGCGCAAGTTGCCGCTGCCCCATTTACGCCTGAATATTAAGGCCACAATAAAGGGTTGCGTCAACAACCGTCCCCTTATGTTAACCATTGCTCTCTTTCTTCACATTATTGTGGCAATACCTCCATTGTTAGCAAGATGCATTCTACGGAAGCGCAAGAAACGACAGTGTCCGTCGACCATATCGTTGCTATGGGCGATGCTGAGCTCGTCTTGTTTATGAAGAAGCATCGCCGTCCCAATGGTGGCTACGAGCTCCCTGTCGACGGGTGGGAGAAGCTGTCCAGCTTTGAACGCAACCGTCTCGCAGAGAGACTGAAGTGAGCCCCTTCCGATTTGCTTGGTCCGCATCGTTTGCCTTTCTTTGCTAACGATGACATAGAACCCACGAACGTGATCTAGCGCAGAGTCCCACGCCTTATTCTTACCCTGTCGACGTGAACGAACTGGATGCACGTCTACATCAAGTATCGCGTATCAGTAATACATCATCACAATATGAACCACGACCCAACGAACAACCATACTCCCCTACACTACCGGTCGACCCAGAGGCCGAGAGGACGAGACACGAGATTGAGTCCTATCACAAACTAGTCAAAGACGGAGGCCGCCCACTGTATCCCATACACCTCATACTGGACGTACACCGGAATCCGGACAACTATGCGGAGATGCTGCGCCCTTGGCAGGAATCCCTTACACAAATACGCCCTGATGGAATAATCATGAGACAGTTGCAGAGGTGGCAGGATTTCCGCTGGTGGCAAAAGGATAACCGAGGCCTTGAGGATGACGATGGGGGCTTCCTGGCGTATGTCGAGCGGGAAAAGGTTGAAGTACAGCGAGATTGTCTGATGGGAGCGGTTGCAACACGCTTGGCTGAGATTGAAGACGATCCGTCTTGCCTCGAGTGGAAATGGAAATTACAACAATCACTACGCCATCGACAGCGTCGCCAATGCAGAGAGCAAGACTGCAGCGGGTTCGGCGACTACACGGAGGCAGTCAAGCGTCGGCTGGCACGCCATGGCTTCACCGAACCATTTGTACTTGACGAAGATCCCACAGCACAGAATCAGTTGACGACATGGATTGAATATCTCAACTACGAGTACTGGTGGCTTGACAAGTACACTAGCGACATCAAAGACTCAAAACCACATCACGACAATGCCTGGCAGACACTTGTGGACGAACAGATACTGAAACCCAACGAGACGAAGGAACACTTGCGGACCGACACATCATCGTTGGAATGTGAGACAGACAAGCAAGACGCTATCAAAGCTGTAGAGAGAGCAGAGTCCGAAGGGAAAAGAATATTAAAATTGACTCAGCAAAGTCCGGGGCGTAGGCGAATGACTGCAGAAAAACGAATATCGATGATACGTACTAGCTGTGACCGCCTATTGGAGGCAAAGGACCACTTGGAGCAAGTCAAGAAACGGAATTCTCTCATTCTGAAATTTGTCAAGGACACATTCGGCTACGCACGCGCGACGAGAAACGCTGCTTGTCATGGCAACCTCGTGCAGTGGGTCCTGGCACAATATCCTTTGATTAATGCCGAGATGTCACAATTGAGAGCGCCTAAGACCAGATCTGGTGGGACCAGGGGGGGAAAGAGAAGACTCACCATGGATGACGAGCCTCTGGAGAGATGTCCCCAGAAGAAGCTGAAACTCAGTGGTGAGTCGAGTTCAGTTCTGGGCAGTGGGATATGGGTCAGTTGTGGATATACGCATTCGCAATCCCGCACTCTGGATCATGAACCATCCCAAGGTTCCCAAACTAAAGTGTCTGGCGTTACACTTCAGCAATCAGTGGACGACGGTCGGGTAACTTCTCAAGGAACCCGTCGCAGCGCGCGTATTGCAGCGCTCTGGGAGAATACCAGTATTTCCAAACCTTCTGCCTCTCAAAAGGCACCACGCTCAAGGTCAAAGGCGGCACCTAGGCTATGCCGAAGGCCTCATTCACCTGCCGAGGACCGGGAAAACACACCGAGAAGAAGGTCGCTAAACGTTAGTCAACACGGTGCGCCTAAAGGCATCAGGATGTCGCGGAGGCTCCGGCGGCTACCGCATGGCTGATGAGGAGCGTTTTCTCGGGCTGCATACGATGGCTGGCAACATCTACCCCCCAACGAACTCCTGGCCGACTAGGGCTATCTACCTATTCCACAATTCGGGAACGTTTTGTTGAATATGAAGCCGTCCCGTTCGTGCTCCAAATCAGCCATCATTTTCTCACCTACCGTCTTGCCCGCAATAATCAACGTCTTGGCCAGCATAAGAACAAGAAAAATCCTAGCAACCTGCTCTTAGCTGTGTTCTTCCACCCAGCCATCGTACCACGCTGAACGTATATATCCGCGCGCCTCAGCACTGTCGTCCCCACGCTATCAAGGAACAGCGTCACCTTGTGCCCGATGACTATATCCGTGTCGATGCCATGTAGCGGCAACGAGGGTCCGCTTGGCAAGTCGAGGCACCAACCCCAACCCCAACCCCCGAGTGTGATGCCGAAGTTATTGAGAAGGTTAGATTTGTACAATTCAAGGTCCGCAGGAGGGTGAGAATGAAGTAGGCGAGATGATATGGCCGGCTTGGTTTAAACCTCAGTAGTCGTCATAAGGATGAACTTCAATCGCGGGGCCAGGAGAGTCTATCTGGCAATGCTGGCAGATCTTCGTCAACTGCTCAAGGGGTGCGACTTCGACGAGATGGCCACATACCAGGATGACTTTGTGAAATCGCTGGACTGACGGATGGCCAAAAAGCTGGTGCAGTCTGCGTAGCTCATTTGTTGTAAGATGGTTCCAGGCGGCAAACTGTTCCTTCCGATCGTCGAGCGACATCCATGGGTGGCCCCATTTGCGGATGACCGGTGCTTCGTGTTGCCCTCCTGCAGAAATTATTAAAAGTGTCGGACGGTTCGTATCCTAGAGGCGAAGGAAAAACAGCGTAGCTCTCGGTACTACATTGAAACACATAGGGCCCAATGGCATGGGAACCTTGCTGGTACCTTGAGATGTGAGAGCATCCCCTCGTCCGAACTGGGTAGTGGCTGTTCCAGCGGTGGAGGGTGTTGAGGTCAATAGTTGAGAATATGCGCCTGAGGGCAAGAAATTGCGGGTGGTCTACTGTTAAGAACCCTGCGGCGGCTGATTCGGGCGTGATGCCCTGTAAAGCAGCAGAGGGGTGTCTGACTTCCAGAGTAAGTAGTAAGTTCGATTTTTGTGGCGGTTGGTTGCGGTGGAAATCATCCTTCTTCAGCGCGTGGCAAGTTGATTGTTTTGGCGAGTACGGCGGCAACAGCGCGACCGTCAACAGATGTGCGAACAGAGAAGAAGGAAGCGAAGAACTGTCTACCTCTGTCATCTTCGCCGTTATGATCCCCAACGCTGAGCACTTGGAAGCACTGCGCGATAGGTTCTTCGAGGATAGGCTCATTGGTAGTCGGCTCAGCCGCTTCGTGGCCTTCGTGCCATGCGGGTAAGTGGCTGAACGCGGGTATGGGTAAGATCTAATGCCTTTATCCAGCGGGGTGTTGCGTGGATGAACATCTGGGCTTTCCATAAAGGTAGCATCTCTTTTGAATGATCGAAGAGGTTCTGCGGTTGCGGTTGCCAAAGGGAGTCTACTGACGTCGAGGAAATGGGCGGTCGTTACGCTTGTTGGGGCCGCAACTTCGCCCAGAATTGCGTTCCTGTGTCGTCGGGCTCGGTGCGCCAGCTGATAACAAGATAGGAAGTGTCTTTTGCCTACTAGGGTTGGTCAGTGGTTAGTATTGGATGTATGGTGATGCATCGTTCTCATCCCGTCTTTAGTTGATCTGGATATCAAGCCGTCCCGTTGCCATAGCAAACTTCACTGTTTCTCTTACAACATCCATACATAGCAACCAATCGTCGGAGTCAAACATAGTCTTCCCACCTAGGTAGAATAATAGGTTGACTCTATGGATGTCAGTTCGTTAGAGCATCGGGGCGCTGTGCTATCCATTGGGCGCATCGGAAGAGAAAGTGCTCGACCGTCTCTGCTGCTTGTCCGCATGCGGATAGACCTGAGGCGGCCGCCCCAATCCGGTACAGGTACCAATTAAGCAGTGCCATCCCCGTCCACAGCTAGGCCAGTATGCTGGCCTCCTTCATGACAATGAGTCGTACAGTTGCCGTGTATGCTTTCCTAGCAGGGCCGCGTCGACCCTTTTCAAGAACTTTCCTATCCCTTCCAGTAACCTCCAGTACTTCTGTACTCTCGTCACCGCGTTTCTGAGTGTGGTTGAGTAGGCCCTGGTTGGCTTCTTCCTCGGCGTCCTCCCTTGTTGCGTGCTCTGTTTCGCCGCTGCTTTGGCCGCCAGCACGAGGTCGGACTCTACGCCTGTCGGAAGCCAGAAGAGTGTAACATTGTTGCTTTTGCTTATGAGCGTGTTGAATGCCTTGTATATGCGACGGATCTATTGTTGGCCTGATTGTTGTCGTGGTCTCCCTGCTGCTAAGACGGCTGTTTCGTTGGTGGAAAAGACATAGACAGCACGACGACGGATCCTTCTCAAAAGGGTCTTCAGCGTCTTTGCTATCACTGTTACGTTTTATGCCTATTTCGCGTGAGACTTCATGTCTTTCGCAGGGCCGACGTCACGTCACCCACAGGAGCCGCAAATCAAACTCACCTGATCATTTGCGTCTTGCTCCGGATTTCCGTGGGGATTCATTGTATTATTAGTATGCCATCTCGAAGCTTGCTCTGAAGTGCCCAACGTTCTATCTACGGGAGCTGAAATAATGCGTCCTGCGCGGAGAGTATGAGATACTATGGAAGGGAAGATCATAAGGAAGAGCTTCTCAACTTATAGAAGACCCTGAAGTATTTCTTCTACCCTCGGAGCGGTAATGCCAATGTGAACCTCTGCAAATTGCATTTAAATTGCCTTTCGTTCTTTCCCGATGAATGGCCAACGGATCCGTCTTGTTGAGAAGCTGCACATAAAAACCCCTTGACTCCATGGTGGTCCCCGTGTCCAACTGCTCGGAAAACCCAAAGTCCCGCGCCGCCCGGGCAGTCACGGATACGGCGGACTCCACAGAAACATTTTCCATGGCGAGAAAGTGACGAAGCCTCCAGACGGAAGGATGGGGTGTCTCTGCCTCGAGGAACGCGCTTAAACGATGAATGAGGCGGTATTCAGAGGGAACAAAGGTGGTTTCCGTCGGTAAGTCTGGCCAGCATTTGTTGAATATGGTCATGACCTTTCTTCTTTCCCAAGCCTTCCAGAATTCGTCGAAGCTGCAGGTAGGACCTCTCTTGGTTATCCATTCCAACATGGTCGAGGAACCGATACTACGCGCGTATCCCTCATGGGACGTGGTCCCGAAGAGCATGGTGTTGTACATTGACCCCAGCTGTCCTTCCTCGTGCTGGTCGTGGGCGACAAAAAAACCAAAATCGAACCAGTGGCAGTGTTCAGAGTTTACGGGCGGCGGGTGCCGTAGCTCTACGGCTATCAAATAGATATGGAGCTATGCATCTTGGCAAAAGGAGTCAAGTCCTTGACGTCCTTGTGTTGGTCCTCAGGGGTCAGATACTTCCGGACTTGGGTTTGCATGTTCTGTACCTGCGCCACAGGGCCTGGTGTACGGGGGATTGAATGATGACAAAATGGTACTTCGAAGCGGGTATGGTGTCTCAGAAACCCAGAGAAGTATCCTCCCCTGCTATCGATAGGTAACTCCTCGAACTTCTCAACTATCTTCGCGAACACTTTCACCTCGTTTATGTCAGGCGCAGAGCACATACACACACAATGTGTTACGCCCTGGCTAAGCCATAAAGGGCTCTTGTATTTATATTACATGATCCCTCCATCCGTTTTTATTCTTGTCGCACGTAAGCCCTTACATAAAGTCCACTTTTGTCTGTGTCATCCCCGGTCACTTCTTTCAGTGTCGACGGGTTCTCGTGGGGTTAGTAGCAGGCCGTCTTGGGGCCACTTCCTCCAAGTGTTCAGCGTCCTATCTTTGGCGGCTAAAGATGGTCCTGCTGTCGGCCGCACGAGGGTGCGTATAGGCTTAGTCGGCGGTTAGTGTTGGTAGTGTCGCGCTGTGCCCTTCTGGTCTCAAGTTCAGCTTATCTGTGCATCAAGCCTTCCTGTAGCCATCGCAAACTTGATAGTTTCCCGAACCGCCTCCATACATGGTGACCAGTCGTCGGGGTCGGATGCGGCTTTCCCGCCTAGGTAGAACGATAGGCTGTCTCTGTGCGTATCCGTTCGTTGGATCATTGGTGCGCGTTGTGCTGTCCATTGGGTGCAACGGAAGAGAAAATGCTAGACCGTTTCTGTCGCTTGTCCACATGTACACTGGTCTGTGGCGACAGCCCCCATCTGGTGTAAATACCAGTTGAGTCTCGCCATTCCGGTCCGCAGTTGCGCCAGTACACTGGCTTGTTTCCGTGATAGGTCGTCATATAATTGGCGCATATGTATCCCCGGGAGGGCGGCATCGACCTTCTTCGAGAAGTTTCCTACGCCTTCCGGTAGTCTACGGTTGATCGCTTGTGCTCTCTGTAGCGCGTTTCCGAGCGCGGTTGAGTATGCCCTGGTAGGCCTCTTCCTAGCTGTCTCCCCTTGTCGGGTACTTTCTTTTGCCGCTGCCTTGGCCTCCTTCATGACCTTCGACTTTACTCCGGCCGGAAGCCAGAAGAGTGACACCCTGTTGCCTCTGTTCTTGAGAACGTTGATAGCCTCGTAGATACGCCAAATTTCCTGCTGGCCTGACTGCTGCCGGGGTCTGCTTACTGCTGACACGGCGGCCTTACTGCTGGAGAATAGGTATATGACTAGGTGACGGACCCTCTCTGCGAGTGAATCCAACGCCGTTGCCATTGCTGCGAGCTCTGCCGTGAACGGATTCTGCTCCATCCTAGGTCCAGCTGTGCGCTGTTCCGTTGTCGTAAAACCGCCTCCCGTGTGTGACCTGGAGAGATGCAGTGCTCTTCCATAGCCCACGATATCATTTTTTGCCGAAGTGGCTATTGCAGCCCTAGCGGCCCAGCCTGTCTTGATTGCAGCGCTTAACTCGTCTCCGTCGTCTTCAGCCACCGTCTGTACACGGTTCTTCCAGGGTGGTAGCGAGAAAGCGCTGATGTTCTCTAATATGTCCAGGGGTAGGTCGCGGTAGGCTGCGGCCATCTTCTGGAAAGGCGAGATGTGCCTCTTGCACTTGTTGGTCTTGATACGTCGCAGCGGATGACTCTGGGGCAATGTCCGAAGGCGCGCCCAGAACTTGATCGCTTTCCTGTCGAACCGCTCCTGGACTGATTGTATGCCGGCTTCCGCTTCGGCAACTGCCGTAACTACCGAGTTGAAGGTACCCACGATTGCCTGGGCTCCAATTCTCTGTACTCTGCTGATGGCACTCATCTGTGCCGACTTACACGCATGTTTTCATACGTTCGATGCGTAATCCATCGTAGGTGCCACGGCCGCCACGAAGAGTTGTCTCGCCGGAGATGGAGACAGGCCCTTAAGTCGTCTGAGCTCCAACACCGCTTCTAGGCCTTTGGTCGCAGCTCCTGCGAGATGTTGGGTGAAGCGGAGTTTACTGTCCATCACCACGCCCAGGATCTTCACCCGGTCTGTAAGCCGAACGGTGTCACCGTTGATGTCGAACGTGGCATAGTCCTCTGGCCGTCTCCAGTTACGCGTGAAATGGATGATGGCCGTCTTGTCTGCTTCGAAGGTCGCCCCGCTTCGCCTTTCCCAGTCGAGTGCTCTATCTATGATGGCCTGGATTCCTTGCCGGTTCGCCTCTCGTGATGGCCCGGTGACCCAAGCCGTATAATCGTCAACGAATGCTAGTGCACCTCCATCCTCGTCGATCTGGTGCTGGACCAAGTCGGCATTGAAGAAAAGAAACAGGACAGGAGACAGCGGTGAGCCCTGAGGTAGCCCAGCCTGAGGCAGGGAGTGGACCTCAGAGTCGTGACCGTTGACCTGAATACTAGCTGTCCTTTCTGAGCAAAACGCATCTACCCACCTTACCAGCTGCTCTGGGCTCCCTCTTGCTTCGTGTCTCTGAAGTAACCGTTCTTTATGCACCCCGTTGTATGCGCCTTTTAACGTCAAAACTGACCAGACTGAGGACTTTTCTTATCCTCCATGCTCTGTAGATGTGCTCTTGGAGCAGAACCAGCGCCTGCTCTGCCGATCGCTGCTTCCGAGCCCCGAAGTGGCTCGTGGGCAGGAGCCCGTATGTCTCGACCGCATACGATATCCTCTCGGCCATCACTGACTCGAGCACCTTCCCCAGTGTCGACAGCAACGATATAGGTCGCCAGGCCTTCGCTATGGTGTAGTCGTCCTTGTTCGGTTTCTTCAGCGGGATAATCTTCGCGTACCTCCATTGGTCGGGCAGCGTTCCTTCTTCAACTGACGCTTGAAACAAGGTCAGGACCCGATGTTTAACACTGGGCTACGTTTGCTTCCACACGACCACAGGAAGACTATCTTCCCCGGGTGCCTTCCACGATTTCGCCGCGAAGAGTTGTCTCTCTACCTCCTCTAACGTGATGTCAGGAAAGTGGACGGAGGGTCGTTGCGGACGCTGTCCCTCGTCTTCGATGTTGCCTGGAAGCACGTACGGCGTACAGCGAATGGCGCATTCTTGCGGGCGGCTGCCAGACCCTCTTCCGGGATGCGGGCAAAGATGCGGAGGTCTTCTTCCGGCTGCGCCAGAGGCCGACTTTGGGCCGGGCGTGGGGCCTGCGGTCCAATTGGAGCCCGCGTGGCGGCAGGGGCATCGGCTGTGGTCGAGGCCTGACTCAAGGCGAGAGGGATCCCGGAAAAGCTGGTGGCGTGGGTGGATGCGTTCTGTTCGCACCGGACAGCAAGCATCCGGGTCAACGGCCAGGACTCGGAGGTCCGCTCCCTGCCTCAAGCTGGGCTACGTCAGGGCTCACCGCTGTCGCCTGTCCTATTCCTTTTCTTCAACGCCGATTTGATTCAGCACCAAATCGATGAGAATGGAGGATCGCTGGCATTTGTAGACGACTATACGGCATGGGTCACCGGACCATCGCGAGAGGCGAACCGACAAGGGATCCAGGCCATCATTGACCGAGCCCTCGACTGGGAACGACGAAGCGGGGCGACATTCGAAACAGACAAGACGGCCATCATACACTTCACCCGTAACTGGCGACAACCGGAAGAGTACTCAACCTTCGACATCAAAGGAGACACAGTCAGGCCCAAAGACCGCGTAAAGGTTTTAGGCGTAATCATGGATACCAAACTCCATTTCAAGCAACATATTGCAGAAGCGGCGTCGAAAGGCCTCGAAGCCGTGCTGGAGCTCAGACGACTAAAGGGCCTGTCTCCGTCGACGGCAAGGCAACTCTTCGTAGCTGCGGTAGCACCGACTATGGATTACGCATCGAACGTCTGGAAACACAGGTGAAGGACAGCCCAGATGAGGGTCATCAACAGGGTACAGAGGATTGGAGCCCAAGCCATCATCGGAACCTTCAATACAGTGGCCACAGCGGTCGCTGAAGCAGAAGCAAGCATACAGTCAGCCCAGGAACGATTCGAAAGGAAAGCGATCAAGTTCTGGGTGCGTCTCCAGACTCTGCCTGCGAGTCATCCGCTGCGACGTACCAGACCTCGGAGCTTCAAGAGGCACATCTCACCTTTCCAGAAGATGGCCGCAGCATACCGAGACCTACCAGTGAACAGGCTTGAGACCATCGAAGCGTTTCTACAGCCACCGTGGGAAAGCCGAATCCATACGGTAGTGGAAGAAGACGGCGACAGGGCGAGCAAGGCGACCCAGACTGGGTGGGCCGTGAGGGCTGCAACAGGCAGCTCGGCAAGAAACGGAATCGTGGGCTACGGAACAGCAGTACTGCTCCCTTTGTCACACAGGAGAGGCGGCTCCACGACGACAGTATCAACCACCGTCGGCCCTAGGACGGAGCAAAACCCGTATACGGCGGAACTCATGGCGATAGCAGCGGTGCTGGAGTCTCTCTCGAAGAGAGTCCGTTACCTCGCTATCTACGTTTTCTCCACCAACAAAGCGGCCGTCTTAGCAGCAGGAAGACCACGACAGCAATCGGGACAACAAGAGATTCGTCGCATAAACGAGGCAGCCAAGACGCTCACAAGTAAAGGCAATAAGGTTACACTCTTCTGGCTTCCGGCAGAAGTAGAGTCCGACCTCAAGCTGAAGGCGAAAGCAGCTGCCCTGCCGGGAAAGCACACACGGCAACTGTACGACTCATTGTCATGGAAGCAGGCCAGCATACTGGCCCAGCTGCGGACGGGGATGGCAAGGCTCAACTGGTACCTGCACCAGATCGGGGCGGCCGCCTCGGAGCAATGTGCATGCGGACAAGCAGCAGAGACGGTCGAGCATTTTCTCTTCCGGTGCACCCAATGGACAGTACAACGCGCACCGATGATCCAACGAACTGATACGGACAGAGGTAACCTGTCATTTTACTTAGGCGGAAAGGCCGCATCAGACCCTGACGACTGGTCGCCATGCATGGATGTCGTAAGAGAAACAGTGAAGTTTGCCATGGCAACAGGACGACTCGATATGCAGATCAACCAAACATAGGACAACAACAGCACCATCACAGCAGCAACACTAATCACCGACTAACCCCTCACGCACCCTCGTGCCACCGACAGCAGGGCTCGCTTCAGCCGCCGAAGACAGGGACCTGAACACTTGGAGGAAGTGCTCCAAGATGGCCCGCTACTAACCTCACGAGAAATCGCAATCATCGGAAGGAGTAATCAAAGATGACGCAGACGGAAGTGGATCTTATACAAGGGGCTTGTTTTGAGACCAGGGTAGACACTCAACAAGGGGAGCATGTAAGATAGACGTAAGAGCCCTTTATGGCTTAGCCAGGGCGTAATAAACTCTGTGTGTGTGGGGCACTTCCTGGGCTATTACTTCTAGTACGCGTCCACGGCCACTACTGGACATGTAGAGCTCGCACTGCAGCCAGATCTGGCTCTTCTGGGCCCTGTCAAGTAGCCCTACGTACCCAACAGACGTCCCTCATAGTCTAAAGATCAAACGTCTGTGTCCGAAGCGGAAGTTAAGTTTGCTCCAAACTGTATGCAAAATGAGTGATTAGTAGCTGAGGAAGACCAGAAAAGGCCTGGCAAGTACGTAGACACAGACGTCGTTCCAGAGATGTGCGAAGGTGTACAGGGTAAAGCACATCACTGGGCGGACGTTCAGGATCGCGATGTTCGCTACGCGCGAGGACTGGTTCATCGCCATGCACCCGTTGGTCGGCGGAGTAAGCAAGCCCCCAGCTTAGCCAGCTGCGGCCGGCGGAAGAGGGATCTCGCCACTGAAAAGAGCGGCATGCCGGCGGCGCGCGCCAGGCAGCCGACCTCCTACATCACGACGGTCTTCCAGTCGCCCGACGAAAGTGTCGAACCATGCTGGCGGCCCAGTTCAATTGAATCAACACAAATACCCACATCCATATTTGACATCCAACTGGTTTGAGCTGGTGTGACAAGAAGAGGGCGCAGCAGCAAAGTTGATGGTGCAGGATCCGACGAGATCGATTCATACCGACGATAAGGCTGTCACTAAGTCAACGAGGGCTGGTTTGGACAGAAAACAAGCGTAACATTGCAACGGAAGTCAGCAGCATCACTGGTTAACCTTCCGGTATACATCTGGCATTTGATCTTGGGCCCAGCCCCGGCTGGGCTGGTTGGGCTGGAATTCAGCAGTATTGAATATCCGTAGTCGCTGGAGTAATAGTTGGAAACGGTCCCGGGATATAAACCGCGTAAATAGGTGGATAGGATCCTCCTTTTGCTGCTGGGTCGACCAGTAGGTTGATAATCTAGATTCCCTATGAATTCCTATATATAATAGGATCCCTAGGAAGAGGTAGATCTCTTCTACTGAAGTCTTCCTCCACTTATACACTCTAGACGTTCTGGCCCTAGGGCCCTCCTTAGATAACGGCGCCGCATTCGTCCACTGGGCCCACTGCTTCACGAGGCCCTGCGGAACGTATTGGACGAATAGTTCTAGCGGGCTTGCAGGTCGCTGCCGTACCTCTTGGGCCCGGGCCGGCACGTTGAAGGGCCGGAAGGAGCCCGGAAGACCGTGCTCGGCAGCTGGAGGTTCGTGGGGCCGGACTGTTGCTGCGTCACAGCGCTCTGGCGTACAGTCTGTATTACAGGCAGTAGTAAGGTCTTCCGGAAGGACCTTAACTACTATACAGCTGCGTATAGAAGTAACAGAAGCGTCAGAAGACATCACAGCATTAACCAAAATGGTGGTTTTAGTGGTGAAAGTAGGTAGGTTGGAAATCATAGGGGTACATGAGGTACTGTCATGTATCCCTTTGAATGCGGAGTAAAAGTGGGTAAGTAGTGGGTATTTCCGGGCTTGGCGAAAATGGGGTCAAGCAGCACCCGATGGGATAGTGCCTATAGATGCTTTCTTTGTGACTAAGCATTTATGCCTGTATCAATAATATGGACTCGCAGGCGCCAAGCTGTTGCTTTCGAGCCTTTCGTCAACCGGCGCTCAACACCCTCCTAGAACTGACTTTCCTATCTTCTTCTCTCCCCGCATGATCAAAGAAAAGCTCCCCTTCAGCAATCAATCAGCATGAAAAAGTACCAATACTCCCCGCTCACACTGAATCGCCAAATCCGCCTCCTGAAGCTCTATGCCGGAGCGGAGGCGGAGGAGTTGTCCGGTGAGCTGGTGCACACCCCCCTCGGCGGAACGCCATTCTTCACCGCACTTTCCTACGCATGGGGCGATTCGGAGCCCCGAAAAGCAATTTTCTGCTCGGGTCTCAAGATGGAGATCGGCCCCAACCTCCACAGCGCCTTATTACATCTCCGACAGCCCGCCTGTGAGATCATCCTCTGGGCGGACGCGCTCTGCATCAATCAGGAGGATATCCTTGAGCGCAACCAGCAGGTCAGGATGATGGGCGACATCTACGCCGCGGCGTGTTCTACAGCCATCTGGCTTGGCGAGGAGTCGTGCAAGGTTAAGATGGCCGTTGGCTGGTTACGCAGGTTCACCGTAGCTTGGGACTCGTTGGAGTCTCACCCAGGCTTTATCACCAAAGATCGGGCTGAGGGAATGTTGCAGGCGGCCTTCGGCAGGCACTGGGCAGCTGCCTTCCGACATATTTGGGCTCTCCTCAACCGTCCGTGGTTTGCACGGAAGTGGGTCATCCAAGAGCTGGTCAAGTCGCAAATGCCAATATTGGTGGTCGGCAGAATGATTCTCCCGTGGGCGATGTTGGCTGGTTGGGTCAACTTCGTCGAGTGGTGCCCAAACATAAAGGAGGTTTTCATCCGATTCTGCCCCACACCTCTCGAGGCGGGTGCGAAGGTGTTGGGTTTGACTCTATTAAGGGTTTCACTTCTCACACGCCTCGCGATCCCAGAGGAGCAACTCCTGCTGTTTCTCATCGTGAGGACGCTAGAGTTCGGATGCACCGATCCCCGTGATCACGTTTTTGCGATGATAGGAATCGCATCCGATGCCAACCGCTTCGATCTGATCGACTACGGAAGCCCAATGGAGAAGGTTTGCCGGCAGCTCGCGTATGCTTGCGTCTCCGACAGCATGAGCCTCAAGTTGTTGTGGTCTCTTGTCTACCTTGCGCCGTTAAAGTGCCGAGTACGTTCTTGGGTGCCAAACATCGAAAGCGTACTGGAGGACCGTGACGGAGGCATCTTGGCTTCTCAGTTCTCCGTACAGCAGGACAGAGATTATAACGCATCTGGAGACACAGTGCTGCAAGCGCATTTAGACGATGACAGGGATATGCTGATGATACGGGGCCGCATCGTTGACAGGGTTCAAGTTCTTGGGTCGGACAACAGAAGTCTTGGGTGACGCTCGTATCGTCGAAGATATGTTTAACGATAATATCCAATTCTATCGAAAAAATGTCCAAACGATGATGAGGCGGAGGTGGCAATGGGTAGAAGAATGTCTTGCCATTGCGAAGACCTCGAGCACGACCAATGTCGAGGAAGCTTTCCAAAATGCGTTGCTGGGCGACTCCCTCATCAACAAAGAGGTACCTCAGAGTTTGGCAGTGGTTAGGAGCGAGCTTTCTACTCAGATACGTTTTCTCAAAACCATGGCCTACGAAAACGATCATGGTAGCTGGTTGTCCGCCACAATAGCAAGCATGAGCCTCCAATCGAGCCATCTCCTTGAAAGCATGATAATGGAAAAGCTGCACCGGCGGTTTGTCAGTACAGATAACGGAAGGATAGGTTGGCTACCACCGATCACTGAGGAAGGAGACTTTATCTGCGTCTTTGACGGTATGGAGCTCCCGTACGCCATCCGGCCAGGTTGAGACGGCCAATATCTCCTTGTTGGTGAATGCATCATCCTGGGACTCATGAGGGGGGAGGCGGTGGGGTTATCTAGTGTCGCTTCGGAAATCATTGTTCTCCAATAATACTGGTTCCTTTACCCACATACATTCTGTCACGGAAATGGTATGCGAACAGGTTCAAGATTCGGTTAGCTGATGAGCTTGCGCGAATAATTGCTTCAGAGAATGGCTCGCTTCCATTTAATGCAAGAATCCTTCTCTTGGGTGGCAAGATGACCACTCCTTTGCTACTCAATGACATCTGCCGAGGTATCCTTGCCGCGACACGTTCGTCACTGCTCAGCCGTAAGTTCTCTCATTCCGCCAAATTTATTGACTTCTTCGGCCGATTGCCACTGTGCCGTCCAGTAAAGGTCGCTTTGAGGTAGGTGGACGAGAGTTCGTCCTGAGGAACGTCCATATGGTTATATTCTCGCCCTCCGCACTATGTATCTCTTCGAGACATACGTCTCCAGAATGGATAGGAAAGGAGCTGGCCCTCGTCGACAGTCAATTGAAATAGGTGGTTGTGTTGCGATAGCCTCGTTTTTGGGTGGTCGGAAAGTGGGTACAGTGACTTATAACTAGCATCGATGTAGACAATCCGGTTTTCCAGAATGATATCTGTTCTGGCCAAAAGATCTTTCGTCATGACGTCGAGCAGAATTGAAAAGTATCAAAAAGCTTGAAATGATGGACTGATGCAACGGGGTTTCATCTCTAGAGCGGAATTACATGAATGGCGCATTTGGATGGCACAGCTCCTTGCGGAGGAGGTGTTCCCATTCTGAGGCTTGGCTGGCTGATCTGATCAGGATTGGATCTGGTCTTTTGCTTAGTCGTTATTATGCTACCGCTATTTGTTTTCCTGGAGAGAAGTAACCCTGGTCCAGGGGATCGACACGCTCATCGAAGCAAGTATGCCGGAAAGTCGAGGCGGAGTTACGATTGCCAAGCATGAAAGTTTCGTGAAGACTAGCTCGAGCCGCTGCGTGTATTTCATTCCTCCAGCTTCAGATGCAACTCCAAGGCTCACGATCCTTCGGCATTTGAGCTTTACGTTTGAAAACTAATCATGTTAGACATTCTCACTACGGATGACCGTAAACTAACCATTTCAGATCGAAAATATCATCACTGGGTTTTCAACACAATTCCGAAAAATCACATCCAACTGATATTTGTTCCTTGAGATCAACTAGGGGCACCTAAGCGTCTCCGTTGAGCGCCAGAATAGAAATATGAGGAAGGAAAGGAAAGGAATCCAGAATGGAACAACGAGAAAGCCTACGTGCGTGGCATTCGGGACGCTCATTGGTCAATCTGGAATAAGCAGAAGATCTGATAAAGCCCATTTTTGGAACTTCAACCAGCCAATTCAGGTCATGGCTTTCTATATAATAGAAAGGGTCTGGGTTCAACTCTCAGCATCCTTAGACATGTACGCCGTGTTATCACGCTCCCTGAACCGTCGAGGCAGATTCAGCAAGGGATCCCAAATTGGCGCCGCCGTTGCTCGAGCGCTCTTGTATCCGGCGATTCAGGAACCGGCCCGGCTTCCGCATAAGGCAGGTATCTGAAGTGAGACCAGTGCCGATATGGCTGTCATGGCCGCTGGATCCGTTGGTTTTCATCATCTGTCAATTATCTAGCTCTAATATCGCCTCCTTGCGTCCGACATTAACATCACCTCTATCCATGACACTGCCAAAGATCGTTTGCCCCTGTTTCCAGGCCGCCATGACATCCAGATTCATATATGGCATGGCTGAGCCCCTGAAAAAGACCGACACAGGCAAGTTTGATCAGATAAGGCATTTTATGGTTCTGACGATCGCAACGAGACACCCGCAGATGCTTCTTACACAAGGGAGTCCTTCATCTTTGTTCCTTATAAGCCATTCCCTGACGCAAGGCACTGTAAGTACCGTGTTATTAAGTTACAAGGCCAAGCAACTTGAACAGGTAGCTGGTGACATAGTCGATGCCAGCTTCATTTAAATAATAGATTCATGTAATCAATCTTGTCCCAAAGGAAGGATCATATCATGTTCTAGGCAGGAGCGATTCAGACCGGTAGACGGCTACAATAAGATTGAAGTACAGCATTTATCAATTTTCGAAGCATGGTCAATGTGAAGGTGTCTCCCAAATAAACTCAAACTGAATAATCCTGATGGCATTGAGTGAGATGCCGAACGCTACCTTCTGTGAGGCTCGAGAGCCTCGGACAGGAAAATCTGAGTCTACAGGAATGTCGAGTACTTTCAAGATCTTGCTCTCATCAAGAGAGCCACGTTGCCGAGGACAGATTGAAAGCAGCCCGGTCGCTGTCGACGCAAACTCGATGTGAAGAGAGAGTGTATCAATCTGCACATGCAATGGCCCTTGCCCCACCCGCGTATACCGGTGCCATGGCAGGTCCACCTCTGTGATCTTAATAAAAGGTGGCAGTACGACGGGCCACGAATAACGTCTAGGCAGCAAGGGGTCTAAGGCATCGATGTGCCGCGTTTGGTGTACTTCCTCCCCAACCTCCTTGCCTCGTTCGGCCAGGCTCGAGTTGGCGCCACTCGACAAAGGCAGACATGCCCGGCTTTCAAGAGGATAACTAGAGATGATTCGTCCCCCGCCTTTGAGGCTTTGAATCGCCTCTCGCATTTCTCTGACCATATTCTGGACCACGCATTGATACCTATCCGTCTGTGCGGCGGTCATCCACTCAACATCAGGCAGTGTCCATTTCTCG
Source organism: Colletotrichum incanum (assembly GCA_001625285.1). NCBI lineage: Eukaryota > Fungi > Ascomycota > Sordariomycetes > Glomerellales > Glomerellaceae > Colletotrichum > Colletotrichum incanum. The sequence goes on along the minus strand of LFIW01002741.1, from coordinate 4,327 downwards.
TAGATCCGACCGTGGGTATGAGACACCACATAATCGCCATGCGTACGAATAAACAGATCGCACAGATAGCAGGCGGACTTGCTGCATCCAATTGCTCGCGGCGCCGGCGTATGTGGCTGCTGTTCTGAATAAAAGATCTGTTGAATCTCTGCGTGCACGAAGCAATGTTGAGCACTACCCGGACGAGCGAGGCCTTGGGGTGATTGCAAAGCCATGATCTCAATGTGTTCGAACAAACGCTGATAGCTTGGCTTCCTTGCAATTCGAGCTAGATCTCTGCATGCGAAAAAGTATCTGGCCAATTTATCAACCTGGCGTATCTCTGGGCTCTCTGCAAGCCGTGTTTGAACGCCTAAAGATTTCAGATGCTCCTCGACCGAGTTTGTGCTGCCTAAGCGTGCGACTTGCGCGCATTTTATGACGATCATCTTGAGGGCGTCCCGTAACGCATCGGTTTCCATGGGATGCTCGACAAGCTTCAGAGTGCCTACCAAGTCCTCCAGCCGTTCGAGGAGTGCTTTGGTTTGTGCAGAAAAACGCGAATGGTCCCCAATTGTAAGTATGCGGCTCCGCAATCTGTCTTGCAAAGGAGACTGCGGTACTCTTCAATACTGAGGCTGTGCTATCCAGAATGGGCGCAACCGGCTAAGAACGCGGTTATCACTAAATCGGAGCACCATACCCAGTAGGTCCTCTCGAACCGCATACTTTGGACCGTCTGCAAGCACATCAGCCCCGATCGTGGGAAATCTCTGAGAAGCCATACCCTCTTTGTTAAGCTTGCTTAGGCGTGCCGTGAGTTTCGTGAGCTCTCCAAGGACGTTTGATGATGGTGTAGTGTTGCCGGCGAGTACAAGCTGTAGACGTTCGGGATATTCGCGCAGAGTCACCGTAGACACAAACTTACCCCCTTCTTTGTGATGAGCAAGGAACGCAATGGAGTTGGCCGTTCGAATCTCATCCTCAATGGAAAGAGTGTGAGTTCGGAATTCTGGTCTCACTCCCTCATGGTAAGCCCGTGGTTCGGATGGGGTCTCGGTCAACTGTTGCAGGGACGCAATGGTTCGATGAAACTTTGCCTTCAGCCGCGGGGCCCAAAAGCTGGATGAGTTGTCCATGGCCGATTGCGGTCGTCGCGCACGAGCACTGGTCCGAAATAAGTTACTGTAGACCGGGCCTGGCAATAGTCTTCATCAAAGGTGTCGTAGGAGATATTGACTCACTTCATAGATCTATTCCTTTTCACTTGCACCTGTCATATTTGCGCGTCGATGCCCAATGTTGGCTGTTCCTGCTTTCTTTATCAGCCACTTTAGTTTGCTACCACCTCGGGAGCCAGTTTCTCCAATCGCCGCCAACACATCTTGGTTGCTAACACGCCCCACCAGCATTGGACAGGAGCTCAACAGCATGCTGTCGGGTGGTTAGAGGGTGACATTGCTTGTTGGTTAGACGAAATGAGCCGGCTGTCGCTGCTTGCTGAAAGCCCTACGCAGGGGTTCGCTGCCAGAGGCTGTGCAAGAAAGGGCTGACTGGCGATACTGCCAAGGCGTCTTGTACTAGGGCTTTGCTGGTCTAGACAAAGTAATTGGTGTACCCACGCACGTGACAGTTGAAAAAATGCTGCGCAACAGTCCGCTCAGCGGGCGGCAGCAGTAGTAACTATCACTTTCGGAGTCCGCGACGGGGGTGTGTCCTGGACGATGGAGTGCCTCCGAGGCAGGTTCCAAGGGTACCTACCACGGCTAAGGAGCCCGCCAATCAGAGCCCGCCAATCAGAACACCGAGCTACAACAGGCGCTTAGCCCAGGGCGACTACCCTAGCGCATTCGATTGGTTGGCTTGCGTTCGAACCGAGGCGGAGGCGGCCGTCTACGGGAAAACATACTACTGTCCAGCCGATGCTTGGGCGGCTGTGAAATGGGACGAAGGCAGAGTGACGCCGTGGGCCAATGAACGAGCCGAGCGAGACGCCGGAAGGCACCAGGGGCGCAGGCGGCCAATGACCAGCGCTGATAAGGACCGCACGCAGGCCCAAATTCGGCATGAACATTTTCGATTTCTTTTTCTTCTTGCATTGGTGTCAGTAACAACCCCATATTTGCAGGGGCACAGCTTGGCTGGTCTTGCGGCGAAGGCAGCGCAACCACGACCTCTGCCGTAACGTAATGCAGATCCGGTGTGTTTAGTCGACATGAACGACGAATGATCACACAGGGAGGTAGTAGATGCATGCTCGTAACCCGACTTTTGAGACGCATGATAGGCCGGATAAAAAAAGTACCTTGGCATGTGGTTAAATGGCCGGTCTTGGGGCGGGCACTTACAACTGCTGACACTCAAATGGCCGCGTTTATCATTCAAACGCCGTGGTCGATATCAGACACTTCATCGGGCATGAGAGTCGGAAGTTATGCAATAGTATGCAGGCCGATAACATTATTGGGGACTCCAAATCATCATGAGCAGATGACGACATGCGTCAACGCTACAGAGGGAGGGCAGATGTGAGAGGCCCATGTCTTCAGGAGGTCACAAGAATGTCTCGTCAGATGCCCCTCATTGCAACAATGTCCCCGCTCTGAGAGAGGACAATTGAGGTTTAGTAGGCTATCACCTAGATAGCTGATATTGGCACGCCTGTTTAATACCTTGCGACCGATATGCTGTTTGGCGAATCGTCTCTTGCAGCGGAATCCGCCAAAAAGCAAATTGGCCTTGGCACGAGGAATGGTGCGATTTGATGCCAGGTTAAGAGGGCTTTCAACGTACCGCGAAGGTCTACTGTAACTCGTAGACTTACTGCGGTTGCAGGCGAAAACAAACCACCCGGTTGAGTAGATGTGGCTTGAGCTGCCACCACCAGCTCAAGCAGCAATACTCTGTGATCCTAGTGAACTCTTCCTACAATTCTGACCAATGAGAGTCACCACTCTTAATGAGAATGGTGGGATGTGTCCTTTCACCACCTGGCTTAGAGGTATTACCCACCCAAGCTGGTGACAGAAAAAGAGGTACACGTAATTAACCCATAGTAAGGATACCTAATTTAAGCCTATTTTGCCATACAAAAGCAAGTACCTTCACCAACCAGTTATTCTGTCTTCCCCTGCAATCACATCCTGCATCCTCTACGGCATCGTTTCAACCCATCTGTTAATAGTACGCCCATCAAGGCGATCCCAGGCCACAATAACAAGTGTCATACTTCGCGATATGTGGCTTTGGCACTCGCCAGGAGTTCTCAATAACTGAGAGGTCCGGAGAATTAGGCGCGTTGAAATATCTCTTGAGACCTCGCTCGTTTTTCCATTGCTTCACGATGCTCTTCGCCCCAGTCCCATGCCCAGAATCTCTATCTTCTTTAAGCATAAATTGGTGCCCTGCGTCAATCCAAGAGCCTACCACAGGCTCTAAGATAGTGCCCCTATAGACCTTCAGAGACATCTTGCCGTTGCTATTAGTAGGCACATCATAGAAGATCAAAGGAGATTTAAAGCCATATCCAACAGCACCCCAGACGTGAATCCTCTTCAGGTCCTTCTTGGCTGGGGCCTCTCGATGCTGGATACAGTCAGGGCAGTATCGCTCCCCCTTTTTCCGGATAATTCGCAGCTTTCTCTGATGACCAAAGCCAAAGTGCACCTCGTCAGAGAACCGGACATCGTACCAGTCTTGAGGCCGGGGCCGGAACTCTAAAGCGTTTTTGGCATGCCTGACTCTTCGAGAAGCCGTATCTGCAGAGACCCAGGCTCGATCACAGGCAACACACTTGCGATAGCCAAGGGTGCCCATGGCGCGTTGGATGGTGCGCCAGCTGCAGGACGTATGGACCCCTGCCTCACTAGCAGGGCGTTGCCACGTCAAGGCTCAAGCCTCAAATCCGCGAGATCAGATAGTTTTTTCTATTGCCTGTAAATTAAGGGGGCTGAGCAATTTTTTTCTTCCGCGAGTTTCTCTAGTTGAGGAGTCGTTATAGTATCGTCTAGTCTTTTCAGTCTAGAGCATTTTCCAGCCGCGGGTGTTGCTGACGCTAAGATGCTAAAAAACCCGGGATTTAAAGTAAGGAACTTAGTGTCTTTCAAGATAAGAAACTGTCCCTAAGACTCGGGACCTAGTAGGCGTATCGTGATGCTGAAATCCCATTTTGATAGTATTATCCTTGAAGAGAGATTCTGGGGCTGGTCTTGCTGTGAAAATGGGTATATAAGGGCGTAGGTGGTGGGTGTTACGGCCCAACCAGTTGGGGTGCTGGCCGGCGTAACTATATAGTGCAGAACAGGGGATAATGATGCAGGTGCATCATTACCGAAGCTTTTGCTTTGTG
>LFIW01002734.1:0-33433 GCA_001625285.1 Colletotrichum incanum | reverse complement strand
AACCCCTATTCGACTGCTATTCGGCTGCACTAGGCTACCCTGGGCCTTAGCGTAATACGGGTCTGTTGAGTACATACGGTATCACCCTTGGCATTCAATTGTGTGATTTTGATTTGCTGATGAAGCTGTCTGAGCACAACAGGTCACAAATCTCAGTCTCCTGGTAACAGACATTATTTCTGCACTAACGCACGCTCTGTGGAGATACCTTGCTCACCCTGCTCACCCCGCTCACCCTAATCGCCCGACCTCAAGGCGGCGGGTGATCTGGCTGCACCTGAGCGCCCTAGTGGCACCGCTCTTGGACTCATAAAGTTTAATGCAACCCATTGCGATTGCTTACGTCCGACCTGGAATTGCAGAAAAGTGTGGGTTTATCCTATCGGATTTGAGGCTTAGATGTGATAAAGGTATAATGCGGGTTTTCTTGATGAAAAAATCGGTTCCCCCAGCAAAGCGACTCTGGACCTTCGGTGGAGAGATTGAGGAGTATCCTACAGAAAAGACTTCCAATGGTTAAGATATTGGATCACTAATGTACATTCTTAACCCTCTTTCTCCGAAGTATCAAACATACTGTAGACTGAGACGCTGGACACTCATTTACGGTTGGTTCATGGTTGGATAGAAAAATCTTAGGTTGACGGTTCCATGGAACTCGACAGGCAACTAGACCATATGTTTACCACAGTTGCCAGCTTGCCTGTTACATACGACGTCTCATCAATCATAGAGAAACAATTCCATGTGTTTTCTCTTCATTCTAAAATAGCCCAATGTCCATCTCGACAGTGGCTCAGATTGTGTCTTGTATCCCCTTTTGTTCAGATGAAATCTAACGTATGCACATCCACATCAACCACACGCGATCGATCGAACATACAAAAATTATAGAAGCTTTCTCTGTGTTACCGAGCAAGATTTCTCTCAGTGCCTGTTCGGATTGGCAACTTCTTGAATATCGATATCATGCGCACACCTTCTTCCGGCCTGGTTCCGGCAGTGGCAACTCTCCAGGTCTGGCCGAGCCACACCAGCTTGGTTTCCATTGTGAGGCACTCAGGTTGTACACCGTACCATATTCAAAGAGAACGATCGGCTTTGATGCAAAAGCGGGTACTGTTGGCAAGCCCTTCGACTAATCGTGGGGTACGAATACCCGTACCGTGAACTACATGAGACGGTCGTCTGATGACTCCGATCAGATTTCATTCCCTTTGCCGTCAGCTACCTGATGCGAGAGACCTGAGCGGCTGTGAGGGCTTGTTGTTGCTCGAATTGTCGGTGTTGGCTTTGTGCCAGGATGTCCGCTCGCCTAACGGAGACGGATTGTTGCGCGTGGGTCTTTCGTTCCAGACCGCATTATCCCTCATGGGACTATTTTTCTCGTTTCAGGGATGGGTACGATCCTTCAGTTTATCCAGCAGAGGTATGCCAATGTTGACGCGCAATCATTCCTTTTCCCACAGCTTCCCGTCTATCGCCTCAACCGCTTCAGCAGTCTCTTCAACCGTCGCAAAGTCGGCAAAGCCGTAGTGATGGTTTCCTGGCAAAGACCTTGTCGACTCGCGAGGAGTAATCCATTTGCTGATGGCAATCCTATCTCATCATGTTCATGTCAGCGGTTGTGCAGGGGGGGACATATCGCCAATGCTGCGGCGATTTGGTAGTGGGTTTTAGGGATTGAAGCCGGTCAATATTTTACGCATCTCATCCTGATTGTGCTACTGGCCAACCATCTTGGCCAAGCCACCGATGTAAAGCCGCCGTCCGTCGGTACCAGTCGCAGCGACATCTTCGAACTGCTCTATGACCCCATAAGGGCCATGCTCGATGCCGCGCTTGTCGATCATCCCAAGGGAAAAAACCCTTTGTCTTCCGAGTCCTCTCCAACCTGGCCTCTTCGTCCGGACCAGTTTAACCCATATATTGAAATCGGGCTTCTTCTGGCTTCTCCACTGACTTGCCTGCTGCTTCTTGAGTTCACATAGACCGAGCTTGAGGGTCCTGCCGCGGATGCTAGTGTCGAGGGATGAGAGGGCTCCTTCGGCGTCGGCCCGGTCCGGCAAGTCGACGAGGCAGTACCCCTGGGTTGCGAGCGGTGACGGGGTCCATCGAAATATGTATCCTTCTGTAATTCAAGAAGCCATTATCTTCGAGGGTTTCTTCGATCTCGACCGGCTGGAAGATGTAGAAGAGATTGCCGAGATAGATGCGGCGGTCCTCGGCTAGAGCAGTGAGCTGATCCGGTGACCTTGAGGAGGGCATGATATCAATTCCAGAACCCAATGCAAACAAAGTCAACTTCAGCGGCTACCCACGCCCCCGAGTTGTGCAAGTGACGGGATGTGAAAGAAGTGGTTTGGCAGGGAGAATCCAGGCCTAGTCAAGGTTGTATTGGTGGTCCCTGAAAGCAAGGGCCATGGCGATGCTGCGATGGAGTAAACCCGCAGGGTGCAACTTCCGGAATGCTGTTTGCCGGCCGAGGCTCGCCAGTGTTCATGCCAAGTCTTGAGGCACAGGACCTGTGACAATAGACTTCAGAATACAGATGCGACCGTCATTCGCTTCTGAAATAGATGCATCATCCAAACGTAACTCAGAAACTATTCCTCATACGAAGCCGTGAACGACATCAAATCTTCAACTTGTTCCACCTGTTGCGACGCTCCTTGTCGGGCATGGCAACTTGTGTCCGGAAAATAAAGATCAAAAAAATAATTCCCAATACAGTTGTAGAACTCAAGTACATGTCTGTTCATAGAATGAAGACAGTTTGCCTATTCCCAATCAACTCGCTCTTTGACAACTGCACGTCTTTCTTGTCAAAGTCGTGCAACAGCAACCAGCAAATCATTCTGAAGACCAGTGTATACCAAACGGCCACCCGTTGCATTTCGACATGCTTGGTCAAAGTTGTCGCCCAACCCGGTTGTTCGGCAATTGTAATCATCTTGGGGAGCTCTGATCGATCGTGATGTTCAGTCTCATTGCGATGCGGCCATGATCCTCTTTTGCTAATGCCAGGCGTAGGTATCGATTCGGTTTGAGACCCATCCATAATACTAGTCTCAGGCGTGGATTCAAGAGGTGCATTTATGGAGTTCAATCTTTCGTTTCCATGACGTGATAGGCGTTTCTCAGTATCTTCGTGTATGGCTTGTGAGACGATTTCGTCATCTCTTTTGCTATCCTTGGCAGAACCCACGACTCGCCAAAGAATGCTTTTGAAGTATGTTTCCATGAACCTTGACTCTCTCATCTCCAGAGGTATGTCGAGGAGGTGGCTAAAAGACACTTTACCTTCGCCCCCAGAGGCTGGGTTATTGATGGCCGCCAAAACTTCTTGAAGATGGCGACGTAGGACGTCCAACACAATCTCCTGTTCCTTAATCTTAAGCACGCGATCTGCCGACACTATGGCTTTATGAAGCGCAGTCATTCGGTCACAGGTTAGCTTGGAATCATTCTCAAATGTCTTGTACAGAGCTTCAGCCGATTTCGATAGGGCCCGAATATCTTTGACTACAGATAAAGTCACTTCTTCCAAGGAATCGTCTGGAATGGCCTCAATCTCCTCATCGATCATGATGAGGTCGTCCATGATGAGTCTGCTAAAGGCGTCAAGTAGCCGTGGAAGCGAGAACGATTCTTTGTCCCATGGAAAAATGGTCGGGTTAGGCAGAAAGCGAAAACATCGCCCCTCGATATGCAACACCCTTGCAAGCATGCCGAGGACTTCGAACGTGACTATCAACAACAATGAGCGCATACCCAACGCAAATCTTGCAATTACGAACCTGGGAACAGATGTCGATGTTTCTTTTTCTCGGTATAATAGAGCGTAGTGTTGCCGTTGCATCCGATTTGGGTGAGTGTCTCCGCAATCTCTTCGACGCTGCCCATTTGCAGAATCTCGACTTTGACCCCCGTCCCAGAAGACGTCTTGAGCTCTTTTTGCCAGTCTACATCCTCGTCTAGATTCATCTTCTTTCGAAACAGTGTTGGCACTCTACCAAAACAAAGTTCCTTTACCTCTGATGTTGGTATGACGCGTCTCGCCTCGAATGAGGTGTGACCAGTCTTTTCAAAGACAAACTGGATCCCAAGATCAGCTATGCGAGAGCCTGTAAGGCTGTATCCATTCCCTTCGGCGCGGTACTGATTATTATCTCGGTCAAAGACTTTCCAATAGATTCCGAGTATTGCGGCGAGCTCAATTAGATGGGATATTGTGGATGTGGCAAACGGCTTCTTCATGGCTGGTATCGTATCGAAACTTCGTTCTTTTGCTTGGATCTTGACTGCCAAAGTTGGTTCGGGTAGATCAGATGAAACGATACCTGGGAATCCCTCTTTCTGAAGCTTCTTGAGTTCCCAAAACTTCGAGTCTTTCTCCATTTTCTCGATGGCAATCAATAGGTATACCCATGTTGCAAGCTCCATATCGACGGTATGCACCTTCTCAGTAGCTTTAGAGTCCGAGTCCTTGAATAGCTTGACCCAGTCCAGACGGTTCTTCCGACAACTCATCTCGGTGCCTTCAGCGAACCACATATCGCCAGTGGGTTCTGGTTTGCCCGAGTTCCTCGGAGGAGCAAGAAAAATGACAGGTGCTTCGAATTTAACCTCGAGACGCAGTTGCGTGATCTTTGGCCTGATCTTCGTACCTTTAGACCATCCTCCCATCACAACATCGTTGCAGTTCGGAAGCCCTCGAGCCGACGCGAATATAGCCTGTAAGATTTGTAGCGTGGCTGCGAAGAGAGCTGCGATTGCGATCACGAGGGCCGTAATGGCAATGGGAAGCTCGTTATCCTTGTCGTCGTTGGCCATGTTGACGAGGAAGTCACAGGGGTGCATCGGCTGTGGGATTTCAGTTGATGAGAAGCAGAGATGGCAAGGTGGCGTGGAGCAATCGGTCTCGGCCGAGGAAAGCGGAATTCCGGGGTTTGCTAGCCGCCGGTCAAGTTCCCGGTGCGGAGTGGAGACGCTTCGGCAACGAATGGGTCGAAAGCCAGCCGCGGCCGCCGAACGTAACGGTCGCCAAAGTTAAAACCCTCAAGTATCCTACTCCTCTTATAAGACGAGGGGTTTCGGGAGAGATGTAAAGAAAATGGGAAATGCAGCAGGAGAGGCTCGGCTCTAATAAACTCACATACTTATCGATTCCAGCCTGTTCGCCTGTTTGAAAGGGTTTGCGGCTGTAGCTGAGTGTCGCTTATGCAGCATCCCTGGACTTGCGCGTCATGAAGCCCAAATCAGCCCATGGCGCAGCTAGAAAGAGACACTGGACTTCGCAGCCTGCTTCTACAGATGTTCGCCCATGAGAATACCATTGGCTGTGTTCTTCCATCGCTCCTTGCAGTGTAACCAATACGCTGACTGGTTGGCGCACCAACATCATTTTGTCTCAGCTATTGGGCAAAGCTTGAAGAATCCGCCCCTCCCATACGTCACAAATCCACCTTATGAATTTCAGGCAGACTGCGCCGAGCCTTGTTTTGTACTTTTGAGAGCTTTGCTTCAGGCAGGCAATGTCCAAAAGACGACCAAATCAAAGAAGTTCGTGGTCAGAGCTGTCGCCTGTTCTGGCCGAATCGTAGAATCTCCACTTCGCTACTCAAGATTCATCGTTCCAGCCTGACTCTCCATAGCCAAAATGGAGGGATGCACCTTGGATACCAGTTCATCTGATGATTTCTGAGTGAAAAGAAGTCTGTGCATCGTTATTATGCAGACTAAGGGGCGCTTTCATCACGACGAACATGCAGGGCCATATTTGCAGCGAATCCCTTGTCAAGGGCCACCACGGTGGTTAATCAGCTTGTCTGAGTCCGATCCCTTAATGTCTTGGTGCTTTATGCTACACTGAAAAGCACTCTCATGTGCAATCCATTTTATTCATTTACTCATATTCCTGTTATTCTATTCAATGAAAATTAGGTTTCGTTACTTCTTCAGTATGCCATGCTCGCTTGAATGGCTTGATGCATTTTCCACATCATCGGGCAGATGTACATACGGCCCGCCTTTGCGATCTGGCTCTTGCCTAAACTCCGACACAATTACCTCTTTAGTTTGCATGATTCCCTCCATGGGCCCCATCTTGTGTCGTGAATTCATGGCATACGCTTCTTCTGGGTCGCCGCGTCCAACCGTAGAACGATGAGCCGTCGACACGTTGGTTCCTCGACCGTAGTAGTGGAGCCCTGATGGTCCCCCATAGGTATTTGATGATGACTTTGCTTGCCTTTTCTTGTTCCACAATCCATACAATGTTGGGGCATTTACAACAATGGCGGCGGTCAACAATTCGGTGCTGGCCCAGGTCGTTCGGTTGATCTGGCTATCCTTGTTCGTGATGTTGATTGGGAGACGGATGACGGTAATGGCGATGATGAAAACACCAAGTGTGAAAAGGGCATACAGCTGGACCTTGCGTTGCCAAGGGGTCTTCAATGAGAAGACCAATGGTAATGGTAGCACAAGGAGCATGAAGTCGGTGACGATATTGAGGACGCCGACGACGACAAGTTGCAGCTGGGCCTTGGAACATGCGCCTGCAAGGATCGAGAGTCAGTTATCACAACTCAAGTAGCATATCGGAAAACCGTTAGTCACGTACCTGGGTCGGGGACAACCTGCCAGTATAAGTGGAAGGGATCGCATTCGCTGAATGTCGTTACCTGACAGGCGACGTAGGTGCCGAAAAAGATAACGCAGAACGACCAGATGGTCATTTTCTCAAATCGGAGGTTCAACAGCAATCGACGATAGACGTCGAGCAGCACAAGTTTCTGTAGCCATAAACTAGGGACAAGATGTTAGTATGATTGATCGTAAAGCTTGGATAAACCTACATGACTCAAACGGCATGCAGTTGTCAGGAAGCGAGCGTTGAGTCTAGGGTGGTTACAGTGCACGGTGATGCCACAAGGGGTTATACTGACTAGGAGTTGTAAAAGACCCGGTTCGCAATGGACAATTTGCTGCCGATCTCCCGCCTGTAGATCTCCTCGTCGGTGAAGGTGTGGTTCTTTCGGTACGCCGCAGACACGTTGTTCGTGCCCCAGGTCAAGACTACGTGAATGAGGCCGAGCCGAGTCAATGCGCAGATGATGGCGGCGACTGTGAACCAGTCGCCCAGGTTGAGGTCCTGCTTGGCGACCTTTTTCCAGACCAGCCTGGCCACCATGATTGAAAGGGCCAAGCAGCTAAAAAGCCAATGGATGAGAAGCGTCGGGTCGTCCATGGCCGGCGAGTCTCCGAAGCGTCCGGGCACACACAACACAGCGTTGGGGACGGCGGGAAAGGGAGTCGAAAGAGAGAGAACGAAGATGGGCCGCTCAAGAGGAGCGCGGATGGGGGCAGGTCATGATCATTATTATCTCCTTGTTCTACAGAGTACTCCTCGTCCATAAACACTAGACTGGGGAAAAATAGGGGCCTTGCTAGCTTCACACGCAAACTCTCCCGATCCTAGTTGCGCGATCAAACCGCGAAAAGGTCATCATGCCACTCAGAGCAAAACTTGCGGCCTGGCCAGCTTCCATACCATGTACAAGGGACGACCCAATGGCTCAAGATGAAAGGATCAGGGCTTGAGACCTCCGAAGTCTCGTTCCTTGAACCTCAACTTTCCCTGTCGTCGGATGCACGTCGGCTGCTGAATTTCCCCATAGACGTGATTACGATCCACCGTGGGGCTCTGCGACCCTCTCAAAAGCATTCAGCAGGTCGTTGGACTTCTAGAAGCCGAGGGGGGTGCTGATTTGGGAGAGCGACCGCCAAGATTCCCATTCCGTCTGCTATGCTGAAGATTGTTGAAGGATTTAAACGTGCCGAGAGAAAGTGGAGCGAAAAGTCCCGGCATCTTTGAATAAGGACATCAGCATCCCAAGATGCGGAAAGGTTAATAATTGATATTTGATGCTTAGATACTCCAAAGGTTTCTAAACACCAAAAAAAATACTGTTTTTGCTTTTAGCTGACGAAATCAGTCGGACGACGACCTTACTGAAACTCTCCCTGACAGCGTCTGCGGCCCCTAGTAGGGGGATGCATCGGAGCGAAGCCTCACTAATGAGACTAAGAAGAGACGGGGATAGGCTGACCGTTGGTCCGCCATTCGCTAGCAGAGCTTAGTGAGCGCAGCCACAGCCGTCTTGCGGTACTTGAGGAACGGGCTAAACGGGCTTGGCAAGCTCTCGAAATTGGGTACTCTCGGTGAGGGCCCGATTACTCAAGAATGAGGTGCGAGGACCCCCAGATCATCGTAATCAGCGCCTCGCCCCGCCGGTCGATCAGCAATTCCCCCACGTCGGAAGCCATTTATTTTGTCTTCGGTTATGCTCACCGGCACACGGAAAGTTTGCATGATAGGACTTAGCCCGCAAGATGGCCCCCAGAGTCAGATTTCATTCTCTTCAGCTCTGGCCGACACATGTGTCTGTAGAATCGGACTTTTGTCTTGGTCATTTTTTCCTTCTTCTTCTTCTTCTTCTTCTCTGCCTCAACCGCGGAGATTAATGCTCGATCTTGGTCCCTAGGCAGCACTCTAGTGAAAGGTTAATATCCACGCTGCTGGGCTGATGGTACGTTTGCTCCATTCTACATGAGACCATTGGGTGTGTGAGTGCCCCGGTCCTTGTTCAGGAACTGACTCGTGCAGCACAATCACCACTTTAATATAAGCAGTCCGGCTGGCCAGCTTCTCTTGATGGAGAAAATTTTAAGCAGGAAAGCTGGGCGGAACTCCGTTTGACAGCTTTGCCATTCTTCGCCCCCGACTTCCGTTGTGATATCATTTCGCTACTCCGTGAGCAACCCACCACATCCTCCCCAAGATCGGTACTTGGCCGCGTGGCGTTTAGGAATCCCTTCTTCGGGGGGCAGCCGCTCCTTCGGACACACAGACCGAAGCGGGTGGGTGCCGCTTACCGGCCACCAGGACGGGCTTCATGTCGTATCACCTCCATTCTCTGCTGACTTGCTCAAGTCAGCCCTATCCTTAAAATCACTCGAGGATGGACCCTTTATGTGCTGGCTTAGCGGAGCACGCGGCAAGGCCGTTTTCCCATTCATTAAAGAAGTCCAGTTGCCACCCTCCCCGATCGCCGTGAAAGTTGAGTCCCCCTGTTAACCGCCGTCGCTCTTTTCACTCGTTCCCGGTTCTTACAGCTCGCTCCCTTCTATCTTGTTTTTAATTCCAAAGGGGTTGATTCTTGCTCCTGCTCGTGGCTCACTTTCCAATCTACGTGACGCGTCCGACGCAAGACAACCATGCAGTTCCTCAGGTTTGCCGCTGCTGCCGCCGCTCTGTTGGGCCAGGCGGCTGCGTTCCCTCCCGGCTTCGGCTTCCCGCCCACTCAGCCGGAGAGAGATGGTTGTGTCGACTCGGAGACCCCCTACATCCGCTCGTACTTCTATGTCGGAGGTGGTTACGTCGACGATGGCTCTGGCGGTCACATCTTCCGTGACCAGATGTACGTCGAGAAGTTGCTCCCTGTGCACGGAGTCTCCAAGGGAACACCGATCGTCCTAATCCACGGACAAGCCCAGACGGGAAGCGTAAGTGACTTGCAGATCTTTTCCAGCGGGACTCTACCGTTATGTCATAAAATTGAATGCTTTTGCTAACCCTTTCCCGAATAGAACTTTCTGAACAAGCCCGATGGTGGCAGAGGGTGGGCTTCTCACTTCGTGAGACAGGGCTACGAGGTCTACATAGTCGACCAAACCTTCCGTGGCCGCTCCGCCTGGATGCCCGGCTACGGCGCTTCCAAGCCCTCCACCTACTCCGCCGAGATCATCCAGCAGCGCTTCACCGCCGTCAAGGAGTACAATCTTTGGCCACAGGCCGTCAACCACACCCAGTGGCCCGGTACCGGCATGATGGGTGATGAGGTCTTTGACGCATTCTACAGCTCCAACGTTCAGTTCATCAACAATGCCACCTACCAGCAGAAGACCGTCCAGGATGCCGGCGCCCTCCTCCTTGACAAGATTGGCAAGCCTGTCGTCCTTCTCGGCCACAGCCAGGGTGGCATCATGCCCATCATCATCGCTGACGCCCGCCCCGAGCTCACCAAGGCTCTGATCCTCCTTGAGCCCACTGGCCCTCCTTTCCAGGAGGCTATTTTCAGCAACAAGTCCTCCCGCGCCTACGGTCTCACCGATATCCCCGTCACTTACTCGCCCGAGGTCACCGACCCCACCACCGACCTCGTGCAGCAAACCTACCCTGCCAAGGGTGAGAACTTTGTGCAGTGCGTTCTTCAGGCCGAGGAGCCTGCCCCGCGCCAGCTTGTCAACCTCGTCGATAAGCCCATCCTCCTTGTCACGTCCGAGGCTTCTTACCACGCGCCCTACGACCACTGCACCGTCGAGTTCCTGCAGCAGGCTGGATGCAGCAAGACCGAGCACCTTGAGCTTGGCGAGGCTGGCATTCACGGCAATGGCCACATGTTCTTCATGGAGAAGAACAGCTACCAGATCCAGAAGGTCCTACGAGATTGGATCCAGGCCCTGTAAGTGGTCATAGCGGTGTGTGGAGGAGATAGTTGAGTGATGTGCACACGTGTGCGTTTAGTACAAGCGGATACCCATAGATCATGAACATCACAATCTGGTAATGACATACGCCCGATATCCTCGACCCTGCAGTCATCAAAGTGGCCTAGATTGCCAATGCGATGTCCCGAAACCAGTCGTCTCGCCGGCCAATTTCAAATTATCCCATCCGTGCCTCGGCCAACCGAACCTCTCTCTCCACAACTTCTATCATTGAAAACCGTGATCGAAAATACGGCGGCAAGCTGAATAAGTTTCTCGTTTATGAGGCCCCGTCAGGTTTTCGGTGCTTTGAGTTGTGCACCCGCATGATGCCTGTCTCTTTGCAGCACCAGTAGACTGCCACTCCTGCACGGGCCGAGGTCAGGGACGGAAACGTTCACGGACGCCGCCATGGCAGATCAAGTGCTGGCTTTCTGCTTTCTTGGTCTTCTCACAGACGTTGTGCTCGGCTTCAACTGAGAAGCTCTAGCATTTCAACACACTGACTGCATGCTCCAACAACGTTTCGACTAATGCAGCCACTGCCCGTCTTCCTCACAGCCACCAACAGAAATGTGAGCTCTTGTTTAAATATGGCCAGACACCGAGCTGTTGAGCGTTCTGCAAAGATTCGCCTACCGCAACTAGCACGGCAACATTTAGACTACCGCAGCGAGCGATACCACAATGGAGAAAGGCAAAGATGTGATCGCTGGTCAAAGTCACTACACGATCGTGCGAAAAACGAGTAAGTTAAGCCACAGCCTTCACCAGATCTCTATAATGACACCTCTTAGCAAATCTTGACCGCATGTTCTATGCCTACCATCGACTAGGAATTCAGTCAAACGTTCTGGTTTCGGCTCGCTATGCTTCCGCTCAACCTGGCAACCAGCGCCTCGTCCTTTCTGACGAGGCAGTCTTCTCCGCTTTACACGCCGTCGTCGCAAAGTACCCAGAACTGGGTCTCGTGGGAGTGGCAGAGTCGGTCGAAGACAAGAAGCATCTTCTCTCTCTAGCGTCACTGAACACTATAGATCTCGACTCCTGTGTTGAGTTAATCAGCGAGGAGCAAGATATCGACGCGGAATTTCTTGAAAACCTTCATAACCAGTGGCACTGGGCAGATGGAGAAGTTAAACCTGGCCAGCCGTGGTGGAAGATCATTGTTGTTGGGCGCCGAGACGTCATATTCGTGTTCCACCACCTCGTTTGTGATGGCGCATTCGGAATGACTTTCCACCGCGAATTCCTCGCCGCACTCAATGCCGCAGCGATTTCAAAGCTCCACTCGACACCATCTCACAAAATTCAGCTGAATGCAGGGCGTGTGAGACTAAGCAAGAGACTCGATGCCACTATTCACAAGAAACCATCGATGCTCGGCGTCATGTACAACCTCTTCATGTTTCTCTTCTATCGCTTCTTCTACGCTAAGAAGCTCTTCTTCGTCAACTTTCCGAAACCCAAGGCACTTCTCATGGATCCGATGGCAATCGCCCAGCCCGCCGATCGAACCGCTACAAAAGTGGTGACATGTCGAATTCCTGCTGAAAAGACCAAAGCCATCATTGCCGCATGTCGCGCGCATGGTGCGACCTTTACGCCGTTTCTGGCTGTCCTGATCGCGGGCACACTGGCGACGGACTTCTACCCCAACGCCGAAATTGGGTTTACCCGGTATGCCGTGGATATGAGAGCCACAGGATGCTTTGAAACCTCATCCGAGGACGAGGGCAAGTTGCTCAATCTAGCCGCGAGCCTCCCAGAGCCCGAATGGCTGAAGCAGTATCGCCGGGCGTTTCCCAAGTCGACATTACAAGGCGAGAAGCAGCAGGCACTCACGGCAGCCGTCGATGCCAAGGCCGTGTGGACATTGATTCAAGATTATGGCAGACGGATGAAGGAGTCGTGTGCAGGCGGCGAGGACTCCCATCTCTACAAGAGCTGGATCAGCGGCAATGCGTTGGGCCCATCTCTGGAGGAGTTCGCGGCCAAGCTCCCGACTATGGGCTTGTTCATGCAGAACAGCTTCTCCGTCTCGAATGTTGGAGCCCTTAAAACTGTACCGCAGAATTGCAACGTCGAAGAGCCCCTTGTAAAGATCGAAGACGTACAGTTCTCGGCCGGACCCGTCCAGGGCGCGGTTGGTTATCATGGGATTGTTTTCAACGTGGCGGGAGTTGCCGGTGGTGATATAGTCATCAATGCTTGCACCGAAAAGAACATGGCGCCAGATGGGATGCCGGAGGCTGTATTAGATGCTGTCCTTACAAGGGTTGATGCTTTGCTGCAGCATAGTGGCCCGTAGTTATTAGACGCATTGGCTGACATGCAAGGACACTGCAGTGTCGGGTCAAGTTCACGATCATAGCAATTGTTTCGCTTTATCACCTGACCACGACCTCCGGTCTATGAGGAGGAGTGCAATTTCCATTCTATGCAACTGAACAATTAATAACAGCAATACACAATTGTGTTGGAGACATCTCCAAGAGCTGATAACGTCACAATTCTCCGCGCTTGGCTATTGATGATTTATCCGCGGGCGACTTTGAGACTACTCTGTCCGAGAACTCTCATTTCTACCTCGGGCGTTCAGTGAATCATATTCTACGGGCCTAGTTCCTCAAATTGAGAATCATGAGTAGACATATATTGACTGCGGCGTAACGAAAATACGATTCACTAGTATAACTATCTTCCTCGAAAAGAATAGTAGGCCATTGTCAGACAAGAGAGAGCTCTAAATTCGGTGGGAGAGTAGCTAGCTACCTTTACAGAGCGTGAGAGATGGACACAGGCACGTTCAGCCTATGTCTCTTCGATGCACCTCTACGACCTCTCGCACGTAGCATAACGAGCTCGTATGTTTCGATATATTCCTGGCGTTGGCATAAATAAAGAGGAAGGAGGTGATCTACCGCTGTGGTGTATAAGCTGGCAGTGGCTCAGCATCCTGAGATGATGCGTGGATACGTTGGTGTAGACTACGCAGAAGACCAGGCTGATACCCCGTATTATGTCTTCTCCAAGTGAAAATGGCAAAAACTATTGCTGGAGGGGCGATAAGTATGCCAATAATGGCGACGATGATCCCGGTGGAAAGAACACGTACCAAAGCGCGACAAGCAGAAAGGGGTTTGGCGGCTAGGGAGCAACATGGATCTAGTGAGATGTTTACCCAACGACTGATGGCGCTGGAAACAAAAGGATTGAGAAGTCTGGAGAGATGTCGAGTAGAAATTGGCCAACAAGAAGCTAGCGATGAGACGAACGGTGCGCGGAAGGGCATACATATTCGTTGACAGTCGGACATACGCACATTCAAGTAGTAGAGCCCATGCAGGTGGCATATCTGTGCTGGGCTAATCTCCAATCCGGGTGGTGGTGATGGCGTATCCTCGAGTTAAGCAGTAACGAAAATCTAGAGGCGCAGTGAAGATCTACCTATCAACTCTCTGAGACTGCGTTCGGGTCGTATTATTGCTGCGCAAGCAATGCTCACAGCATCGGCAGTTTGGCGACCATTCCCATTTGGTACGGTCGATGGTGTGACCATTAATCTGAACCGAATCAAAGTTGAGGCCTGGGCCCTCCACCATTGATGTGTTGAGTAGCCGTGTGAAAGCCCGTAAAGTGTTGAAGTCAGTGAGGCTGATGTGAACTCGCGTTTCTGAACTCACAGCCTCAGTCATTATTTTGTACAACTTTGATAGCGTAACAACCCGCGGTTTGGGAAAACAAAGACACTCAGCCGTATTTGGCTGACATATGATGGGCTTACATACGTTTGCATCTGAATATGGGTACTTTGGAACTTTCACATTGCGCTCGCGAAGCCAGCACATGAACAAGTGATTCTGAATTGAGTAGTAGCGAAGATAGGTAATCCATTGTGGTAGCGTCTTTTGTCAACCTAGAAGTCTGTAGACAAACCAATGCACGACTGACAGCGGTGAAAGTGCAAATACTACAGACAGCCTACTTGAAAGTAAGTCAAGGACCACTGCCATTTTCATTAAATTTTGAAGCGAATAGTTGTTTGCCAATACTAGATTTCATGTATTTATGTAAAAGAACTTTCGCTGACTACTTGACCAGCTGATCTGAAGGCTACAGATGTTGCAAGCATTTCATTGCGAGACGATTTTTGATTCAATAAGCCAATATAACAACCACGTAAGGTTTAAAAAACGCATCATACTACGGTGATAAACCTTAGCAAGAGCTTGAGAGGAGGGTTTTCCTTGAAGTCCGAAGACAAAGACACCAATTCGTCTTTGCAACATCGTTTCTTGCAATCAACTCGCACAAGGCACTTTTTATTTCTTCCTTATTTATCCTATTCTTTGATTGAGAGGGCGGGGTTAGGTTAGGTGGTCATCCATTGGGATCCAGGCTGCAGGGCCTTTCAAAATGACTCGGATCACACTTGACGACCGACCAAACCTCAACCTGCAAAGCAGCTCTCACTTTTTCTTCTTGTTTAACCTACTCAGCAATCTTGCCGCCGTAGTTTCGTCGTCGGTAAGAGATACCGAAGAAAGAATTAGCAGAGGACACCAAAAGACACTCACTAAAGAGAGGACAACAAATCATACCTTGAAAATGAAAATGAAAAAAAAAAAAAATAACAAAAAGGATGGGTGATTAAGGCCATGTGTAAGTTCCAACCTGCCACACTCGTGCTGATAACCCCCACTGCAAAATCAATTTGGTCTAACTTAGGCTGGCTTCAGGTTTTCTGCAGTCGACGTATTACTAGTCCCAACAACACACAGAAACCCACCAAATTCTCTCCAACAGCCAACCCTACCCATGTTACGTCTCGCCACCCTAATTTTGCCAGAACCAACAGGAATTACTATCTCCGGCAGGTCGAAACAGTAACAAGTACACTCAAGTCCCAACAGACGGGGGGTACGGGTCCTCGTTATTGGCACACTGGGACCGTTAGAAGGTCTCCATACTGCTAGGCTTCTCTGCGCAATGTTTCGCTCGTCCGATCTCTCCCCTTCCAACAGTCAACCCGCTTGAAGAACCTCCCCTACACCCACCTTGCCCCAGAACCCGGTCTGAACCCGTCGAATCAGACCCTGTCAACGCGACGACTCTTCCTGATCTGGGCCATACCTTCAGCGGAGACCATAGACATCTGGCCGGGCCTGCCACGGGTTCCACCCCACAGGATCCCTACAGGGTTTCTTATGCGATGTTTGCTCAGCTGTGCCTTTCGTCTGCATCTCGTTGTAGTGGAATGCTGGAGCACGTCTGCAAGGGGTTTGACGATTGCTGTGCAGTGACTATGGCCAATTCGTAAATTCCGCCCATCCTGGCGGTTGTGCTTTCAGAATGTAATAAAGCCCTGCTCCCGTCGGGCTGGTCCCGCGGGCCCGTCGATCTTCAGCACTCTCACTCAGGTTCTCGAGGTTGCGTCACATACACATAAGCATGGCCACCGCGGACGCATTGATAGCGAGTCTTCAAGACATCGACGGCGACGCCTTCACGGACAAGGCCGAGCGGATACGCGCGCGAGACGCCCTCTACGACGCCCTGCGCAAGGTCCAGACGCCGTGGGACATTGCATGGGACCACATCGTCGTCAAGGGCGGGGGCAACGCCGCCATCAAGACGCTCATCGATGCTGGCGTCTTCAAGAAGTGGCACGAAGCCGGCGGCAAGCCCATCACCTGTGACGAGCTCGCGAAGCTCACCGGCGCCGACGCCCTTCTCCTACGTACGTCCGCAACCCAAGAAAAACTCTCTAAAAAACTCCCCAACCACGAAAATCCAGCTTACAATTGATTGTTCTCGAAACAGGACGCATGATGCGCGCCATAGCGGGCCAGCGCCTTGTCATCGAGACAGGCATCGACACGTACGCCCGCACGCCGTGGGCGCAGGCCCTCGGCGAGGACGCTCCGCTGCCGGCCATGTACGGCGGCTTCTACGGCGAGCTGACGAACCCCCTGTTCCGGAGCCTGCCGTACTTCCTCAAGGAGACGGGGTACAAGAACCCAACGGACCGGAACAACTGCAACTTCCAGCGGTGGCAGGGCGACCCGGACGCCGTCTTCTTCAAGTACGTCGGCACGAACCCGCTGCTGACCTCCGACTTCAACGACGTCATGGAGTGTCACTCGCGCGACAACCTCATGGCGTGGCCCGATGTGTACCCCACGGAGCGAATCATCGAGGGTGCGCATCCGGATCGGGCGCTGGTGGTGGACATCGGCGGCGGCAAGGGGCACGATTTGAAAAAGTTCCACTTCCGGCACCCGCAGGTCCCCGCGCAGAACCTGATCCTCCAGGATCTCCCCGATTTCCTTAAGGGCGTCAAGTCGGACTCGGCCTTCAGGATACAGCCCTATGACTTTTTCACACCGCAACCCGTCCGCGGGGCCCGGGCGTACTTCCTCCACAACGTCCTGCACGACTGGCCCGACCCGACGGCCGTGAAGATTTTGAAGACCATCGCCGAGGCCATGGAGAGGGGGTACTCGAAGCTGCTGATCCACGAGAGCATGATCAGCGAGAAGGAGCCGCTGTGCAAGGTGACGGCGACGGATATGATCATGATGGCGGGGTTGGCGTCGGCGGAGAGGACGGAGGGGCAGTGGTATGAGCTGATTGCGAGCGCGGGCTTACGAGTGATGAAGATTTGGAGGCCGGTACAGGCGGTTGAGAGTGTCATCGAGGTGGAGCTAGCGTGAACGGCATGGTGACGGTGGACTGGGTGGTCTCTGGTGTGTTTGGATCCTCTGTAGCGTTTAGCAAGCATATTGGAGACATGGTCTCGTTTGATCGCTGATGTACGGGGACGGGCCATGGGTACTTTTGGAGCCCGTTTACGCGCGTATCAACTTATTGCCCTCTCTCTTTCTCATGCACTACGCCGTCTGTCAGGTGGGGACCCCACGGAGTACGAGCACAGTGAACTTTGGCTTGTGAGCCGGCCGTTTCTGTAAAAATGTCTGGGCGATACGGCACAGCTTGAGAATCTCGACGTGCCCCGAAGCTTAACTGAGTGAGTGTGAGAGGTAGGAAGGAAAATTAAGCTAACCCGCAGAGTTGGCTTGCATGAACGCTGCATAACCATCGTCCCCAAAAGCGACAGCGCTGGGCCTGTGAGACCCAGATGTGAGCAACTGAAATATCATTGGTAATTTGTATGCTGGTGAGCAAGCTCGATGGCAAGCCCCGTGTTGGTATCCTTTTTTTATACGCCCCGGCTGGCTTCCTTTCGCTCAAGCCCCATGTCTAATCTCGACGCTCCCTCGTTCATGACGTCTCTGTCTCTCTCGTGTCACTCGCATGTCTGTGGCTTCTTCATTCCTTTATTTTCTCTGTTCGGCGGCGTTGCGGTCGTGCTCGTCAATGTCGATGGCCTCCCAGGGGTAGTTGATCCAGACGTCGCCGACGGTGCGGGCGGCGAGGTAGTGGCCCGAGTTCATCATGTCCGCGGGCAGGGTGCCCTTCTTCTGCTTGTCCTTGTTCTGCGGGGTGTCAGCATCAGTCACCAGAGACGGGGACGGAGGAGACCAAAGGGGAGCGGGGTGTGACTCACGTGCAGGACAAAGATGCCAAACTCGGTCTTCTGGCCCTTTCCGAGGCGCTGGCTGGCGGCCTCGACGTCCTTCTCGAGCTCCTTGACGGCGTACTCGAGGGTGGTGCGGGTGTCGTCGACCTCGTCGACGATGAGGATGCGCTTGCCGACGAGGTTCTCCATGTCGCCGATGGCGTTGAGGTCAAGCCATTGGGTGCGGGTGACCTTTGTGCCGGGGACCTCGGGGACGCCGGGGGTGGCGTTGCCGCCAAAGGTCTCGGGGAGGCTCTCGTAGAGAGAGAGGCCGATGGCCTGGATGGGGATGTTGGGGTTGCCGGGCTTCTTCAGGAAGGAGCGCAGAATGCGGGCGGGGACGTAGCCGCCGCCGCCGATGGCGATGATGAGCTGGGGCTGGAAGGTCTCGAGGATCTTGACAGCGGACTCCTGGCAGAGTTTGTGGACCTGGGGAGAGAGAGAGAGGAAGCGAGATGTCAGTCGGGCATGTTCATGGCGTACAAAGTGTCGCTGTGAAAGCGAGAGCGCAGGCAGGCGGAAAGAGAGGAGAGACATACATCGTTGTACGTGACGTAGAGCTTCTCGACCATCTTTGCGGTGTTTGGAGGGGTTTCTTTTGACTCGAACTCGGCCGACGAAGGGTAGGATGTACTGCGGGGTAGGAGGAAATGCGGACTCGAGCAGATTTGGAGATGTTCTGTGACGCAGATGTGTTGGAGGCCTGGTCGAGTGAGGAGAAGGAAGAAAAGAAAATGGGTCGTATATATTGGAGGAAGGCAGTATACAGAAGGGGGAAATCCATCAGAAACAAGCTTAAGTAGGAGGATGGGACCAGCGTTCCGCCAGGAGTGTCGCTATTCACACGGGAGGAGAGAGAAAAAAAAAAAGATATGCGCGCGCCAGGCTGCCACAGCGACCCCTCCATCCATCCACCCATCCATCAAACCGCACCGAGGAGGCAAAGCAAAGGACCCCGCCATGCGCCTTGGCTGTGCATGCGCCTGCCCAGGGCAGGCGCGGGAGAGAAATTTTGTCTGGCGAGCCCCGAGCCCCGCGATGACACCGAGCCCGCCTGACCCACTTGCACATGGATCTGGATGTAACGCCCCGCATGCCAGCCGTCCAACGCCGGCACGTGAGTGGCTTCTGACCGAAGGTCCCTAACCCGAGCCTCACCGGTGCATCGGAGCCCGCCGTGCTCTCGGTGAGGGTCATCCACTTCGCGGCTTCCCGACCAATGAGAGATGCGAAAAAGGGGCTGTGGCAGGGCTTGCCTAATCCCATCTTCCCCCCGATCCCTGAGAAAAACGTTAGTCGGTCACTGAAATTTTCTGCTTCCCCTAGTCACTCAGAATTTCACGATAATTTTTAGGCTCATCGCCATCTAGGGCAATTCATAATCCATGCTGGGCTCTAGTGAGTCTACTATGTACCTAAGCAACTGTTCAGTGTCGAGACTCGCTGCAGCCATTGCCCATCAACCGACGCCTTGTCGACCTCTAAGAAGATCTGAGTGAGACATCGCCGGCCTTGATGACATGCAGGTCCAAGCTCCACCCTTCTTTCTGCCGAGAGTGACTTGATACAGCGGTCGGTCAAGCCGGCGGCTAGCTCTCGATTCTCAAACGACTTCAGGTCTGCTGAGAAAATGAATAGAGTTAACCTGCGGCTCTTGTATACCATGAGCAAGACCGCCATATTTCAATCATTCAAGCGGCCACACAGGGCTAGCGTCCCATGGTCCTGGGCCGCCATTGCTTGATACGACACAGGAATGATATAAAGGGAACACCCGTAAGAGAAACCAACCTCGTAGTTATGTCAGCATCTGGGCATGCAATCGTCGCGATCGCCTTCGGTCCATCGCACCAAGAACGTTATGTCTCATCGCTGGTCTGGGAGGGTATCGTCTGAATTTACCAAAGGTGTCGAGACTCTTCCAATGTCCCACTCGACCTAGCGATAGCCTAAAGACTATCCAGACGCTCAAGCAATACCTTTATCATCAAACTCCGTAACTCCGTGTCCTTGTCCGCACCCTCAGGCGCAATCTCCTCCCGCCACTGCAATATCCCCTCGCTCGCCAACACGTACGCCGCCCAAAACGCATCAAACACGCCAGGGCCGACGCCGGGACGCGGGTAGAAGCGCTCGTTCTCCTAGACATAGCCGGCTGGATCTCCCACGAAACCGTCCCCCTTCATGTTGACCTTCAAGTCCTCCATGCTCCCCAGGCTGCACACCCAGAGCCTGGCCTTGTCGAGCGTGTGGTTGTAGCCGATCCGGAACTTGATGTTGCGCGCGTCCTTGTTAAGGTCGTAGTGGATGATTGCCAACGTCGTGCCCATCTCCCGCGCAAGCTCGAGGATGCCGGGGCGGCCGATGAACTTGATGAGCTCGTCGAGGTACGCCGGGCGCGTCGAGAGGTTGGGGTGGTTGCTGAGCATGTCCTTGACGGCGGGTGGCTTCTCAAAGCCGAGCCAGGCCTTGGGGTGGAGGTTGTAGTTCTCGGGAATCATGAGGGCTCTGCGCTGGTGGACGGGGTTGATGATCTGGTCGATGATGACGCGGATGACGGCGGCCTTGATCGGTCGCACGCGCTCCATGACGATACGACCTTTCATCTCGGGGAAGGGCTCGACGAGCTGGTCGGGGAGATGGTCGGAGTTTCCGCTGCCTCTAATGAGCAAATGCTGACGAGGCGCCGTGGCGGTCGCGACGCGGGAGAGGTAGGGGTGGTTTTTGCCGAGGATCTCTTCGAGCTGCTCGGGTAGCACCCGAAACCAGTGTCGAACCATTTGGTTCATCTCGTCGGCGCCAAAGTAGCCCCGGCTGAGCTTAGGATAGGACGCGCGCTCCTTGAGGACCTTGCCGTCCTTCAGCATGTATATCTGGGTGTCCCAAGCTTGTGAGTGGTATAGGAGGCGGAGGCGCGGCGCGTGGTTGGGCGGGGAGGGCGGCCGAGCGACCTCGTGAGAGAAGAGAAGCTCTGAAGAGAGAGAGAGCTGTTTGTTATCTTCCCGGTCTTCGTTGTAGTTATCATCCGAGGAGGAGGCATCCTCCCACTCCTCCTCCTCCTCCTCAAGGATGACTGGCATCGGGATGAGGAGGGCTCTGGCAGCCATATCAATGGTGATGTGGTTGGTTATGGAAGAAAGAAGGGGAAAAAACAGTCGATGCCAGCTTATTTGAAGGTGACCGGTCACTCGTGGGTGCTTAGTTGTCGGCGTCCAGCATTCGCAATGGGAACCCTGCATGGTCGAGTGCTTGTGTTATCTGTGTTGTAGACGGTGCTCAAAGAACGGCGCCTCGGGTTCCGTTACAGATACTTTTACCGACAACTCTGAGGCTGTTGAATGTCCAGTCAGTGTTCCAAGAGCAAAGAAACCTATATCTTGGCTGCCTCGTCTTCAACCTTCAGCCGTCATTCCGTTTCATCATTGAATCGCGTGTATTTACAAGCCATACGCTGACGATGTGGGATGAGAGGGGCCACAACAAGGGCCGGGAAAGAAACTCAGGGCCACTAACAGTGGTTGATAAAGAGACCGGCAATGGAGACAGTGATGAAGGACAATCCAGTTGATGGATGTGACCAGTGAATAGACTCGGCAAGTGAGGGAGGAGGTGAGCAAGGTTGGAAAAGTGCTACATTGCTGGAAAGAGCCGGTGGAAATTGGAAAAGGAGAGGTGAGGTGAAGGAAGCCTTCAGGCAGCAGCAATGTTGGGTAGACTGGTAACGGCTTGGACGCCATGAAGGCCGTCGACATGAAACGAAATTGAAAAAGGAGGGACAAGGCAGCTAGAGTTACATGTTTGACGACAGGAAAACTATTTTGTTCGTGACAAAGGTGAGGTGCTCGTGTCAGTCTCATGACCCGACAATTCGTGGCATATTCAAGAAGAAACATGAAGCACATCGAGAATACACTTAAAGAGTCAGATATGGGTTAAAAGGAATGATATCACAGGCGCAAGTGAACCATGATAGAATTGAATGCCTTGGATCGCTATGCCCCTGACCCTGCATAGAATTACAACTGCCCCGAGAGGGACCACGATTGCCTAGCAGAAGGACGTGTAACTTGCTGATGAACGAAACCGTTCATGTCCTGTCGGGATAAATTTCGCCACCATTAAGCATTTGTTCGCCAGGGGAATGCCATCCCTGACGGTCGTTAGCAGATAGGATTATACCCAGGTACTACCATCTTGGATGACTGCCCAGCCAGGCTTACTCGTACCCTCGAGGCCTGGCTACATATAAATAAGACATATAGTATTTAGAATTCAACGCACGTTTATGAACGACGACGACGAGGGTGCTCTATGATTGATGACTCCGGTGCAGGCTATGAGATGAAAGAGCAAGGAGAAGGAAGGGCCGACCAAGTTCCGTAACCCTCAACCGCCCTGCGTTCCCTCTTTTTCGTGTATCGCTTTCAGCTTCTTCTCCGTCTTCATGAATTCGCGAATGCCGACTGGGACATCGTTATACAGCTTCTCGTCCCACATGTTCTTGGTGATCTTGGGGTCTTTGGGCATCCAGTTGGTCTCAGAACCGCCACCGTCGTCGTCCATTGTAACCGAATCACTCGCACCCTTTTGTTCCCGCAACTTCAGTTGTGCCTCCGCGTTCGCTGCCGACCAATCTTCCATCTCCTCCCTGTACCGTTCCCAGACGCAGTTGACGCACCCGCTCATGCAACAGTTATCCGGCTCCTCAGGCCGTGGGGGCACAAGCACGCCGGCTATCATGGTGCTCTTTTGGCGCAACTCCTCGAGACGCTGCTTGTGTGCGGCGGGGCCGGCAAGGGCGGAACCGAAGACGATGGAGGCCTTCTCAGCCGCGCTTTTCGGCGGCGGCGTCGGCACCGGCTGTGCGGATTGAGCTTCAGCAACGGGTTCCGGGGTTGGGTCTGGGGAGGGAGGCGACGTCTTACGGCCTTGCTCCTGTTTGTGGACGGAGGAAGAGGGGGGCTCCTCTGGCTTCACATCGGGGATCGGTTGGGGGTCGTTGAGGATCGCCTCGTAGTATGCGCCCAGCGGGTGGGCTTGGGTCTTGGAGGGCTCGATCGGAGCAGGACCAGTTTGCGACTGGCTAGTAATGAAGGCGTTGCGAGGTACGCGGCCAATGCGCGGCACAAGAGGCCGGAGGCGGGGGAGAAACCTGGCGGGAGCGGACATTTTGAATGGTGCTTCGTAGGCGGTGGTCCAATTCTAGATGGTTGAATCCGGGTATTGGACCTTGGTGGGTTTGAGTGAGGCAGGCCTGCGATCACTAAAGAGAGAAGAGGAACCCGGGCCATTGGAATGCGGTCATAGCCGCGGACGTCATCGGTCCAGAATTCTTGCTTATGTAACCTTGGAGTTTCCATATCACGGGCCTTCGTGCAGCTCGTGTAGGGGACCGTAAGGGAAGCCTCACATACCGGTAGGCAAGAGGGTCAAAAAAGAACCGTGAAAGTCACAAAAAAATGAAACAGAAACCATTTAGAAGGATAAAAAGTCAATATGGGTTGATCCCTGTGGAAGGGAAACTTCGAGTAATGTTCGAGAAGCTTTCGCGAAGCTTTGACTGAGAAGCGGTGCCCGAGTTCGACTCCCTGTTTACTTTTGGAGTCTTGCTCCCAATCAGGAAGGCGGTGGGGTCGCATGTACACAGACGCGCTCCGTCTCAAGCCACCGGACCAGAGCATCGCGCATCACGCCCACACTGCGAACCCAAAACTGCGAACCGCCTTCGAACGCCGATACGCCGCGTCAAAATGCTTCAATAGAGCCCACGACTACACGAGAATATGGAGGAATCCGCGCCCAAGCGCCGGAGGGTTTCACCACGCCTCAGCAGTCAGCGCGACGACGACAACGATGATAACGAGTCGACCACGCCCCCCGACCCTCCCCCACCACGGAGTAGGATCCCAAGAAGGCCTTCTTTCGCGTCGCCAACAAAGTCGAGCTTAGCGCGATCGAATCCCGATATTCTGCGACGAAGAAGCAGAAGCTTGAGTCCAGAAAAGGCCGGTAGCAGCAATCCACCACCACAATCTACACAAGATGTTCCCGGAGAGGGGTCAGCCGCCCAAGCCGGAGGCCAGGCCGAACGTTTCCTAGAGAGGGGGCCTGCGCGTCCGAGAAGTAACATGTCCGGCTCGACGGCTGTGGAATCCCAAAACTTGGGCTCTCCTGCGCGACGAATCCCGGGATCGAGGCTCAGCGGTGCACTGGCGTCTAGACCACGCCGGTCGGGCGGCCTGCCGAATCCCAGGCCACTCCCCGACCCCGAGCCAGACGATGAAGAGTTCAATCCGTTTGCTGGGCGCGTTATCAATCGTACGCCGCCGACCGGAGTCATTCCTGCAAGAGCACCACCCCCCGACCCAGAGCCCGACCAGGAGCCCGAACTCCCGCCGACCCCGACGCAAAAGGGACAGGCCGATCCTGTGGTCACGACACCCCCCTTGGGCATCCACGACACGCCCTCGAAACGGAGACGGCGCACTGCTTCACCGTCTAAGAGCTCGCCACTGAAACAACCGCCTCTCCGCCCACCCGAGTTTACGCAGACGACAAAGGATCCTTTCAAAAAGGCAATACAGCGCCCTGCACGGGAGAAGAGTCCGAGTAGGATGGCGCGGAAGACGCGGTCGGCTAAAGGGCCTTCGGGAACACACGAAGCCCGCGGAATCCCGGTGCCGGACCCGAACTCGGAGCTCAAGGAGACACGAGACGCGCTGCAGGCGGAGATTGCGAAGCTCGAGACGGATTTGGAATTCGCAACTGTGGAGAACGAACGGTTGCGGAAGGCGCAATCCCTACGATCAGGTATTCTTCAGCCTCTATCAACGTCCCGCCGAGAGCAACTACTTGACTTGCTGCAACGCCATCTTGTACGCCCAGAAAAGGAGGCGAAACCAGATGCCGCGCAAGAGTGGTTCGACCTGGCGATGAACCCGACGTCTTGGCTATCGTTCGGATCCCTCGGCCAGGCCCAGCCTCTCTCTCACAAGGAGCAAGACGATGATCTCCCCCATCCGACGTCGCATCACCCGATCGCACTGTCAGCCAGTGATGAGCTTCCGTATTTGCAGGCCTTCACGCCTTTTCAGTTCTCAGGGACGACAACTATGTTGCCAAAAGAAAGTGAATCGGAACCCCTGCTGCGAAGACACAACATAATCGTCAGATCAGCACATCCAGCGGGGCTGTTCATGGCCAAAATTGAGATGATTGTTGACACCGAAAAGCTGCAGATCACGGAACTTAGCGTGCCCCGCCTGGACCCCGCAGCCGTAGCTGAAGTCGGTCCCTTTGTCCAAAAGGTAACCCA
Source organism: Colletotrichum incanum (assembly GCA_001625285.1). Classification (NCBI taxonomy): domain Eukaryota; kingdom Fungi; phylum Ascomycota; class Sordariomycetes; order Glomerellales; family Glomerellaceae; genus Colletotrichum; species Colletotrichum incanum. The sequence continues at coordinate 7,976 of LFIW01002734.1, read as the reverse complement.
AGGGGGGTCCAATACCCATATGAATCGAAATGTCAGCATCGTCACCTGGGCGATGGCCGAGTGGTATCGCATCGCGATTGAGCGCGCCAACATTTGGCACACTCTGGAGAGCGAGCTTGGCGATAAGGAGAAGCTGGTACAAAGCGTGGCCAAAATACGTACGAGACCAAAGAAGCGCAGGAGAAAAGACGATGAAGAAGGGAACAGTCAAGAGGCGGATGGTGCGACTACTGAAAAGAACCGCACTGAAAACCTGCCACGATCGGTATTGCTACCTTATCTCGGAAGGACCGCCTACGAGATCCCTATACCTGATGCTGTCAAAGAAGAAACATCGTGTCTGAGGATACAGTGGAGGATCGATTTTGATTGGACTGGTGAGGCACAGAGCAAGGTCGGATTGATGATTGGCATGCCTGGGAAGTGTGAGTACCCCCCGATGATAATTCAAGGCAAAGCTAGTCACTTACACCACGCAGGGCATCGGGGTGATGAGCGCGGATCACTGGCCGCAGCGTCCCAAGTTTTCGAGAGGCTTGTTCAGGGTAACGAAGGGCCGATGACGGCTGTACGAACTGTTGTTGCCTTGTTGGCGGGCGATGCATTGTCTTGAAAGGATACCACTACGGCGTACTGCCTTTTCGTTGTTTCAGGAGTATGTTTGTATATCCCTATTGGGAGGGGTTAGAATAGATTCTGCCAGTTTTATGCTTGCCAGGTTTTTACTTCGACCTCTGTCAACCCACGCACATTCTCTCTCCCCCTTACCTTGCCGTCCGGGATCTCGTATCCAGCGGATTGCCACATGAACTTCCAGACTCTCAGAGCGCAGCGCCTTGACCATTGCCACTGCCACCATGGCTCCACGTGTTGCCGTTGTATCCTCCGTGGCCCCAAGCGTTGCCGGCTCCATGGCCTTTGCTGTCCCCATGCCCGTTTGCCCCATGGTGACCGCTTACATTACGGGCGGGACCGTAAGAAGTTCCAGGCGTGGTACCAGGCCAGCCCGAACCCGCCATGCCCATCGGGATCGGACCGTTGGGACCTCCCCATCCACCTCCAAACCCACTACTCGGGCCACTGCCGTTGCCGCCGCCGCCGGGTATGTACCCGTTCGGATTCCGCGCCCGACGTGCCGCTGTAGCAGCCATATCCGCCGCACCGCGCAGGGCGTCCGCGCTCGGTGAGCCAGAGGGGTAGTACGGGCCGTCGTGCCAGGTTGTTCTGCCCACGCCAGCGGTGGAAGGACGGCTGCCGTAGCCGAAGCCCTTCGCGGTGGCGGAATTCGGGCTGTAGGTGTCGCCGTAGGTCGGGCCGCGGCTGGCGCAGTAGCCGGGGGGGTAGGGAAGGGCAGCGGAGTAGGCGGCTTGGTTGGCGGCGGCGCGTGTGGCCATGTAGGACATTGCGTCGGCGGGAGAGTAGAAGGAGGGCGAAGAGCCGTTCTTGTAGCCGTTTGTGCTACTGTACGGGTTGTTGCCGTGATCGTTGGGGTTGCCTCCGTATCCGGACATGATGTTTGATGATGATGGAATGATCAAATACGTGCAGTGATTTGTGTAATATTGATGTGTGTTGTGTTTGTGTTTTTGTTGCACTTTCTGATTGTTTAATTAGTGATTGCGAACTATTTCCAAGAAGCGGCTTCGTTGATCTTGGACATTTATATACATGAGCTAGAGGGAAAGTGCTGCGATGAATGTAAGTCAATTATCTTCCATGATTATGCGTTGACGCGTCGTGGATCAAGGCGGTGAACTACTGAAGTTGGGCGAAAACCTCGTTTTCTATTCACCGTTGCACCATGGCAAAGAGCTACTGCGGTTGTTGACGCCTAGTGACTGACGATACCTCCGTCTATTTCTTGCTTGCTTCGGGGAAGCGAGAACTAACCGCCGTGACTGGTGGTTTACATAGAATGCCTACGCGCTGGCAATCAATTTACTACGCTTGAGCTTCTATGTCTCCTTCGTGAATTAAAACACAATACGGCCAGCTTGACATGTTGAACACTAGAAAATAGGCACTCCCGCCTTTCGAGTGGCAGGATAAAGCTTAGTTTCTCTAGTTACTTGCTTCGTTCAGTGCCCAGGGAACCAGCCCCACCTACCAATTTCAATCCCTTTCATATACAATTGATTTGTAGATGCACCTTGTAATGAGATATTTTGTAAGAAGATAACTAGCTATGTCAGCTCAGTAGCGGGTTGCAATCAGCATCCCCATGCACATTCAGTTACCAAGGTATGGCGAGTTGAAAGGTGCCTCATCCCTTTGGATGAAGATTCTCAAGTCTGGGCATGAGATAGCACATTTACTCTCAATTTCTCAAAGTGAGTGTTGTCTATTGCATAAACCTTTTGCAAAATACTGAAGGCTCACAGGAACCAACGGAAGTTGGGGCTTTTGGGGCCATCACCCAACTTAGAGGTCGACACTTCGCTGGCAGTCAAGTTCACACCTTGCGCACGATTCCTTCTTCTATTGTCCCATACCATGAAGAAACCCAGAGCGAGGGCAAAAATGGCGCCAGCTACTCCAAAAGAGGCCGTCGTAATCAGAGCGGGTGCGTACTTTGGGGCATCGGGTTTGCGGAAGATGTTGCTGCTCACAAGTCCCATGAGATTGGCCAGTGGGACACCAATCGAAGTCAGGAGCACACCTAGGGCACCGGTATTAATAGATGCTCTCTCAAAAGGCTGTCTATGACGGTAGACATACGTTGGTTCTCGTTGACGACGTTGTTGTTATACCACGTCGACAAGAGCACGCTCGGCGCTGATGTGCCCCAAGTCATCATAAAGCAAGCATAGTACGCAAGCTTAATCTGCTTTTCGACGTCGTCAATGGCCGCATAGATGATGAAGCCAATGAAGCTCAGCATGAAGCCTAGTGCGATGAAAGGGAACCGGAGCCGGCGCCAGTCGGAGAGGAAGGCGAGGATGAGAAGCATTGCGGCGCCGCTGACGTTCGGAGCCACAGTGTAGAGATTCGTCTTGATAGTGCTATAGCCCAGGCGCTGAACGATTTGAGGCATGAAGAGGCCGACACTTTGGAGAGGAACTCCGAGGCATATCTCGATGGCGAGAAAGCCATACTGCGATCAGTCAGCTGTCAAGCTCCGTTGAGAGGTTACAAAGGCAATAGCTATCAGTATATCAACACAACATGCGCGCACGGAGTGATACATACTGTCGTTGGATGCTTGAAAACCTTGGCCGCCTCTCGTATCTTCATCTTCTCTCCGATCACGGAGGAGCTGTCAACTCGAATACGATGGAGAGCCAACTCTTTCTCTTCCGTCGTGGGAAACTTTGCCTCGGCAGCGCTCCGTGGGAGGTACCAGAAAGCAAAAATGGCGAAGAGTATAGTTGCTGTTGCCTCGATGATAAAGAGCCATCGCCAAGGGTGCAGATTGGTGTTGGTGATGTGGAACACCGCGAACGCCAAGAGCCCCGAGAATGCATTGGCCTGTCATGAGTTAGCGACAGCTTACCAGACTGCACACACAGGAAGTGGTAGATTTACAATATTCGAGGCTGCGTAAAAGATAGCCAAACGGCGAGCCAGCTCACCGCGGCGGTAGAAGGTGGTCAGATAATAAATAACGAGTGGGAAAAAGGCCGATTCAGCCATGCCCAAGAACCACCGCAACGCAAAAACGCCTCCGAAGTTCTGGGCCGCGGCCATGAGCATGGTCATGGTGCCGAACCCGAACATAAGGATGGGGAGTACGACCGCAGGACCGAACTTCTTGCCGATGAGGGCTACGAAGGGCGCCGCTGCCACAAAAGGCACGAAGAAGATGCTGACAATGAGGTTGTATTGGCCATCCTTGAATTTGAGATCGGTGCTTAGGCCGTCTGTTTCTGCGTTTCCTAGGTTTCCCTTGTCGAGCGCATTAAACAGGTCTGATAGAAAACATCAGCAACTTTGCTCACATTTGGCGTTGACCCCCAGTGGGACTATCAACAGTTCGAATGGCTTACACATGACAGCCAAGACGGGCAAGATACGAAAGTCCAACTTCCGGCAAAGTCGTCGTTCGGCGGCTTTATCGATGACCCGAACTACATCATCGTCGTACTCGTGACTCTTCGCGTTATCTCCGTCAACAGACCCATCTCGAACCGACCCCGCTGGTTGAGAAGTTGGCAAGATCTTGTTGTCTTTCGCAATGTCCATCGCGAATGTAGGGATACTTCTGGCTTAGCATCAACCGAGTCGAAGACGAAGCAGGCTGTTTTTCAAATCTTGATTGACGCGGTAGAATTTATGAACGTGGGATCATCTTTTTTGTGACTGAGAGACAATCGGATACATAAACTTTCGCTCAAGTTGCATTCGCTGATCAGTACATCGCTTCCTAATCTACGTATCTCTTATCCTGGTCATTTAGAGTCCTTGTGACTGGCTCGCGACTCTGTTCTAAGAGTTCCTTGGTCGTCAAAGATAAGAGTGATACTGGCAGTGGGGTCACTGACGCAGTCGCACACTCACTGAGGTCTTGCTCATTGGACATATGCAACATGGTTAAGACGGCTGAACGGGCAGTCGGCATGATCTTCGTGCCTAGGGTTCATCTCTTTTCCCCTCCGTTGTGAAACTGGGAACAGTTGCCGCCAGAATTACTCTGGCACGTTGCCATGTTAAGATTCAAGCTTCGGTGCTATTGAGCAGTGCGTCCAATTCTGCCAGGCCAATGCAGGAATGTATTATCCGTAACCCTGCCGGTTTATACCTCGTCCACGCCCTTGCTATGAACTGATGTCAAAGGCACCAGAGCGGACCTTTTTCTATGCACCCGTACTATTGTCCTTGAGCGATTCAATATGTTTGATATGGACACCGGCAGGAGGACCGCCACGCTGACGATAGGAATCTCCTGCCTTCGGGCTTGCGGCTTGATAAGAGCTGATGCTGATAAACAATGGCTGGTCCATCCACGCTGCACCCCGCATTTCTTGAAGCTCGCAGCGGCCCCATAATGTTGGGGGTAGGCAATGGGAAATTTACCAGAGGTGATGCTGGGGGAAGTCGGTCCGTGGGGGTCATGTCACTGAGAGCGAGGTGCTCTCTGTGGGCTAATGGGAGCCACCTATGGCCCGTTGCGTCAAGAGTTGTTCCGACATAAAGAACGTGCACACGTGGTGAGTTTAGAAGATAACGGTGGGCCGTCTAGGGTGTGTTGAAACGTTACGATACCAGTCCCATCGAGAGTGCGGGGTTGATAGGACGATCCCACAACTCCCCGCGGGCAGTTGATATCATCCGAGAACGGAGCGCCGGACAGCGCCCAAGCTTCGTGCATGGAACTCGGCCGGAAACTGTCGCTTTAACGTACTTGTTAGGGGTTCTCTTCGTTCAATTAACAAGTTTGTCTTGGAGCAAGCCCAGTCACACCTTATTCAAGAACGTTAGACCTGTTCTCATCACGCACCACAAGCGGCGACGCCCACTACAATCATCATGTCCTCCAAGACCCCCGTCCTTACCGACAAAGCCCCCAAGCCCCTGCCTGGCATCTACAGCCAAGCTATCATCGCTAATGGCATGGTCTTCTGCTCTGGCGCCGTTCCCATGGACCCTGTCACCATGAAAATCATCGACGGCGATGTCCAGGCTCACACCGTATGTGCATTAATCTTTATCGCCAACGTTTGCCCTGCCGTATGGTCCGGAAAAACTAGCTAATGATTACTACAGCATCAATGCATCAAGAATCTGACTGCAGTTCTCGAAGGAGCCGGCACAACTATTGACAAGGTTGTCAAGGTGAACGTTTTTCTCTCCAACATGGACGACTTCGCCGCCATGAACGAGATCTACTGTCAGTACTGGGGCGATATCAAGCCCTCTAGAACGTAGGTTGAGCCTGACCAGAAGTCCATCAAGAATGCTAATCATGAAATTGGTCGATCTAGTTGCGTTGCGGTAAAAACCCTGCCTCTGAATGTAGACGTTGAGATTGAGTGTATAGCAGTATTGTAAACTTCTACATAGATTATATTGTGTGCTAAATAAATAAGAATTGGATGAAATCACAAGGTAGTTATAAACTGACCGGTATGTGAGGCCCAAAGCGTCTGTAGAAGCGTTGGTTTTTGGGTACTGTGCTAGTTGTTTACTAACCCCAGAATCGTCACTCTCGGCTGTCTTTAAATGATGATGTGTTGTTATCAGGCTTGGACCAATCGCTAGCTCTATTGTTCATTGTCTGTGTCTAAAGCAGCTTCACCAACTTGTCACAAAACAGAGTAATGGCTCTCCTCCCATCTTCAAGTGCCTCATCCATGGCAATAAATGGATGCGGCTGTCCCTTCATGACATGTAAATCAACTTCGACTCCGGCATCTCTAAGTTTCTTCCCAATAGCCTCACCCTCACTCCGCAAAACATCTAGTTCACCCACAACAACTACCGCGGGAGGAAGTTTCGACCAATCGCCTTGCCAAAGCAGCGGGCTCGCCTCAGGATGCTCCCAGGTCTCTTTAACGGGTAGATAATGGCGGCGATACCACATCATCTTTTCCGCGGGAAGGGCAGGCGTGAACTCGTTCTCCTTCCACGACATATGCTCTGGCTTTAGCGAGTCGACCGTTGCGGTGTTGTCTGCAACAGGCACCGAGAGCAGCTGAACGGCGATGGACGGGATTTCTGACCGCTTGGTTGCCCGCTGACACATGACAGCCGTGAGGTTTCCGCCGGCTGAAGAACCGCCGAGGGCAATACGGGACGTGTCGAGCTTAAGTTTGTCGACGCCCGTGGAGACGGCCCAGAGAAGAGACTCCCAGCAGTCGTCAACTGCGGCAGGGAATGGGTCCTCTGGTGCAAGTCTTGGGACTATCAGTGAAATTCCATCCGGTTGCAGATACTCGACCTACCGATAATCCACACAAATCACAACACACTGCGCCCGGTTGCAGAGATGTGTTGCAATCACGTTCTCCGTGTCAATATTTCCCAGAACCCATCCCCCACCGTGGAACCAGAAACACAACGGCCATCCTCTAGAAGGTCGCTCGCCCAGAGGTGTAAAAGCTCGAATTAGGATATCTGGTCCACTCGTCTCTATTCTTTGGATAGTGATGTTCTCGGAGCTTGCGACTTCCAGCTTCGGACCAGCACCCGGAATCAGAGTACCGCTAGCCCGAGACGTCGATATAGGTTGGTGATGGACAACTTGCTTGTCGAAGACGTGTTTGTTGTAGAAGTCTCTGTATTCCGGGTTGATACGGTCGATAATTGACGGATGGAGAGGATACGGTGGCTCAGGCATTGTGATTACTTGAGAATTACACTGTTGGAGTGTTGCTCGTGGTTTTCAATTGATTGAGATGTGTCGTGCAGATGATGTGTAGCTACTCGGTTTAGTGTGGTAAGTAAGCTCTCTGTTCGGGGATCCAAGCTTGCTACAAGTGGTTCAAGCTTGGGCACTCATATCTGTAGCTGACCCGGGAAACAGTCCGGACCGAAGAACGGAGGCCGGAAGCACTAATGTCAGGCCGGCATGAAAAGCGACCCCCACCTAGGGCTCCTCGTATACTGTGTTCTGGTATGTCCTCGAGAACAAGGTTGAGTGGGTATCAATCGGGCGGCGCTGCAGGAATGAGAAATCGGGAAGGATCTCGTCAGACGTTACAATTCACCCGACCCCACATCGTCATCTGATACTGTATATTTGTTATCTTAATTACACTATCGCCACGCACACCTTAGTTGATTTATCAAAAGAGTGAGCAAATCGCCATTATGCTCGCTCTTGGATGGATCTCTGTATTCTTTGCTTGTACGGTAAGTTACCACTTTGTACTTAATCCAGTTCGACGCCAATGGCAGAGGAAATCACCAATACGGATCTCCATATCGTGCACGCCGAATCGTAACCCTCATACCACAAACCGATAGTATCTCAACAACCCATATAACAGTCCCATGTCCAAGGCAGTGGAAAATAAGGTTGGTAGGATTGTATTTCT
>LFIW01002730.1:0-33996 GCA_001625285.1 Colletotrichum incanum | reverse complement strand
TGAAGGGGATGGGTTATTATATAGGTATGGGGGGGTGGGTCACAATCAGTAGGTGGTCACCTGGACCCACTGCCGCATCTTTCGGCCAATGATTAATCTGCTCAGGTGGACCCGCTCTTTCCTTGCGAAGTGGGGATTAGGTCATCTCATCCCCCCCCCCCAATGGTCAGCTTACCTACAACCTCCATTGGCGTGAATTATGACGCAAATCGGACGAATCGTTGTGGGGGGATTGATCCATATCCCTGAGCTTATAAATCAGGGAAGCAAACGAACCGTTTTAACAATTGGTCTTCAAACTTAAGTTCACGCGGCAAACTTACCATTGACCTTTCAGCTATTCTATCGGTGTAAAAGTTTCCTTACAGTTATTTCAGGTTCTCGTAAGGTTTCTTGGGATATCTACGCTGTCTTCAATGCCGTCCTCAATGCAGCGCATAACAGCTATCCGTCTAATCCAGCAAACACATCGTTGAATCTAGATACAGGGGCACCTATCGAGTGCAGCCTTACCAGGGGCTGTTATAGACGGCGTTACAGTGTTTCGGCATTTGTCAACTTGCAAAATGAGGTGAACACACGCATGGAGATAGCTTAAGGCCGGGAATACCGCATCAATGCGGTCTCTGGGTTTTTGAGTTCGAGCTAAGTAGATCATCAGCCGGGAGACCCGGACAGTCTAATAAAATGTATTTGCTGAATATAAAGACCAGACGTTTCTTGCCTCAATCCGGGAATATCTCTCCAGCCAAATCACAACTCAACTAATTTTTTTTTTTTTTTGACAGCACCACATCACTTGACGAGAATCAAAACAACAACCAGTTCTGAATCGCCATGTCTAGATACGCCGCTTCCCACGCCAAGCCCCAGGGCCCAGGAGATGCGCGGCCCACAGCCCTTCAGGTTGTCGAGGACGAAGGGCTCATTGGCAAGCTGGCCGGAAAAGTCGTCCTTATAACGGGCGCGAACGCGGGGATCGGCGCTGAAACGGCACGCGCCATCCACGCAACAGGTGCGACTCTTTTTCTTACGGCTCGAGACTCGGCCAAGGCTCAGCAGGCCGTCGACAACGTCAAGAACGGACCTGGCCCTAAGTCTGATGCGCCTATACACACTATTGAGCTCCGCCTGGACTCGTTGGCCTCGGTGCGCTCAGCCGCCAAGACCTTCCTCTCAATGAGCGACAAACTAAATGTCCTCATCCTTAACGCCGGCGTCATGGCCACACCAGAAGGCAAGACAGAAGATGGTTTTGAGACTCAATTTGGGACAAACCACTTAGGTCATTTCCTATTATTCCAACTACTGAAGCCCGCGCTTCTTGCAGCGTCTACGCCCGAGTTCCAGTCCCGGGTCGTTGCTGTGTCTTCTACCGCCCACCGCTTGAGCAAAGTTCGTCTTGACGATCTTAGCTTTGAGAAGGACCCCTACGTGCCATGGATTGCTTACGGACAGTCTAAGACGGCCAATATCTACTTTGCAAATGAAGTCGAAAGACGATACGGCTCAAAGGGACTGCACGCCCTCTCTCTGCATCCAGGGATTATTGCCACCAATCTTTTACAATATCTTCCAAAAGAACAAACAGAGGCAATTTTAAAAAGCGAGTCTATGCAAAAAAACATAAAGAGCATTCCACAGGGAGCGGCTACGACTACTTACGCTGCGCTAAGCAAGGAATGGGAGGGTCGAGGCGGCAAGTACCTCAGCGACCTTGTCGAGCAAGGTCCTGCTGATATGTCGTCGCAAGCTGAGCCTGGATACGCACCGTGGATCTATGATGAGCAGTCAGCCAAGGAACTTTGGGACAAGTCGAACAAGCTTGTGGGCTTTGACGATGAGTGATGGCACCAAGGATGGTGCGAACGATAATGCCTTATCAAAGGATAGTTGCGACGGCAGTGAGAAGGTGTATTGCTGTTACGCCCCACCCCACCAAACCCTGTTGGCCTTTATGAGTCTACTTTTCCAAGTGAAAAACTTTTTGTATTAGGATCAAATAAAACTTACTTTGCTCCGCTTCACCAAAGCGGCCTTGCTCCTAGTTCTCGAAACACCCCGCGTAAGCCGTCGCAGCCATAGATCCATATAGGGAGAGTTAGCAGACTGCCAGGGTTTTCCGATGTATGTCTTCAGGGTGATTCAAATTGACGGTATATTCTGGGCTTGTATGATGATGCTACTACTTAAGGTATAGCATCTACTTAGCGATGCTGCATGTTAACACCACAAATGCTGATGGGCTCCCGACGATCAAATCTTTCAGAACTGTTCTCTATGTGGTTTGGGCTATATAAATTGATAGCGACGTCGGCCTCGATATCGTCTGGTCTTTGAATTATATTAGGCTGTATAGAACGCCCTGGAATGTCTTTCGGAACCGTGCCTGGAAAAAAGCGGACAAGGGAAAGAAAAGCTATATGTATGAGTTTAGCTAGAATAGGACAGAATGTGATAGCCTTGGCGGGTTTTAGAGTCACATATTTTGCAAGACTGAGTAAGACTCCCCGCCCCCCCGGGCTCATTTTTGCAAGTTGTAACCTGAGTGCTTGGGGCAGTTGGCGTGGTTAGTACCCAGCTCTCAGCTTGACTGAAAATGAAACAGCCATATCAGCGGAAGGCGTGATAATCATTTGCTGCGATATTAACGACAACTGCGATGGTTGAAAATGCTGACAGATTTGCGTCCGTTTGCTACTCAGGACAACGGGTACAGTATTTGGAAGCTTAGAGGAGAGAACGAGATGTGGGATCCTGACGCAGACCCCTGGCACATTCACTCATGACAGTACAGATATCGATGAATTCAAAGGATGACCACGTAGTGCGTCTAGCACCCTGGATAGAACGTACAAAAATTAGAATTAGTTGATTAGAATTACCCTATGTGCTATTCTATATGCCTGTAACCCCGAAGTTCTTTAGAAATCGCTCGTGTCTCAATAACGGTCAGTAGTCGGATCGCTCCCTTAGGCGCCGAAACCATGCAAAAGTGTGTTGTATCGTGAATGAGTAACGTGCAAGCGAGATAGTGATCATCAAAGTCATGTGAAGCGTTCCGGGTGGTCGCGTGCGCGTGAGCTGCGCTTGGATTCCTTTCGAGAGAAGATCATGCCACCTAAGCGACGGCGAAGATCTCCTTGACCGGAGTAGGCAGTGTGATGATACCGCACTTGATGTTGCGCTGGGAGTAGATCTGCCCCAGGGTCCAGTTGCCGTTCTGCCAGAAGGTCTCCTCGCATTTGAGATCGGCGACAGCGTCTCCCTTTGCGGTATAGCGAGCACTGTCGTCACATTCCATTAGCCGGGGTTCTTGTGCCGATTCTAAATCATCTTGTACAGGGTGGGGGTTCTCGCGGTGAAGCAGAGAAGAGAAACTCACGGATACTTGGGATCATCATTGCAAGTCCATGATTGATTCAACGCGAGGGCGCCGTTGGGGTAACTCCAGGTGAAGGAGGTCGCGGCGCTCTCGCCCTCGGGCGGGTTGCAGGTGTAGACCTGCTCGCCGTAGAAGAAGTCGTTGAGGCGGCTGCTGGCGGCGCCGCAGGTGACAGTGTAATCGAGGACTGGGTTTGAGACGTTGAAGCTGATATAGCCCCACGAGTTCTGGTGCGAGGGCGTGCTGAAGATGTAGTTGGCGTGGTAGTCGAAGTCGGTGAGTGTCCATTCGGATATCTTGGACGACTTCTGGCCGCAGGTTTGCTCCTCCTGGCGCTTGGCGACGGGCGAGGCAAGGGCTGGGGCCAGGAGGAGAAGGGCGGAGAGGAGCTGCATTTTGGCGAGTGTGCGAGTGTTGATGGATCAGATGCGAGTAAGAAGAGATGAGAGTGTGATTGATGAGATGAACGAATATGCTCGGGCTGAAGCTGAAAGAGGCGTATTGCTGTGATGGCTAATATTTAGTAGTTCGGACGGGAACATCTTCAGCTTTAAGTACCCTACCAACATCGTAAGGTTTTCATCGCACCAAAAAGATCGTCAATCATCTTCCCACACAATCGCTGGCAGGAGCCTTCATCCCAGCCCTTGCATCCGCATGAAAGTCGTCGGTATGGCCGGAGGGGTGCACCCGTCAAACATGACGTAGCACGGAGTGTACCATTCTCGTATTCTCGTCTCCCGAGCTAACTGGCCCGTCTCGCCCGGCCTTGACCTACCGTTGACTTTTTCCATTCCCCCACAAACGCGGCGTAGATCGTTGCCCGTTGGCAGACAAGCGGGAGAAACAAAAAAGAGGGGGAAACAGTCAGAGCGAGCTGTGGCTAGGTAATTGCCCGATCCCGGCTTGTCGCTGCAGGCACCATTCTGCATTGGGCTATCGGGGGTGTCGAGAGATGCCATTATTAGAACGGAATGTCTTTCACCTTCACGTTTTCACGCGCACCGGCTGGGGCGTCCCCGGCTCAGAGGACTATCGGTACAACGATACTTCTGACTAGTGAGGGGAACGGCATGGGCCCTGAGCAAAAGCGCTGTTCATCAGCTCGTGTTAGCAGAACACTGCAGAGCATCCTCCGGCGCCGGTCAGCGCAGTGTCGGGATATGCATGAATTTGCTTCTGCCATCGCACTTTCGCTTGCAGCGACGGACCCTGCGACGTTCATGGATACGGGGTGGCTGGACGATGGCTGGCCGTCATCAGTCAACTGGCCGTGCGGGTTGGATGCTGGGGATGGACGATTTCAGGGTCCTGGGGTCTGTCAAATGCCGTCCTTGCGAGTGCCGGATGGGATTTTTGTCGGTCAGACTCCTCCCCCATTACGAGGAGAGTAGATGAACAGTGTCTTCGTTGGCGCCCAGCTATGATGCAAACGCTCACAACATACGACCAGGGAGATCGATGCATTGGCCATAAAACGTCGAGGCGGACTGCAAATACGCATAGCGCTGCGTTTGTTTGTTGGTCCGTCGTCCTATCGTGCATCTACCCAGCCGCAGCTCCACTGAAGAACCACTTCTACGATCGGCGCTTGTCATGCTCGTAATGCCACCAGAGCCGACGGGAACGCCAGACCCGTTTGCTCAGTTTTGATTTATTTATTTATTTATTTTTTTCTTTTTTTTGGGACGAGCTTTTTCGCTGCTTGACCAGCCACTCTCGCCGACACATGCGTGGGCGGCCCAGTTGGCTCACTCGGGCCGAGGAAAGATTCGATCATCGCATGTCTTTGTTTTCGCCTCCCACTTAACTATAGCGCGGGAACGTTACACCTGACTGCGGTTGTGTTCATTCTTCACCGACTCACTGGGCTCCGGTACCTTTGGCACAGCGAACATTCTGTATTTCCTGTTGTGTAGCCTGAGTAGATGAACGATGGCCCGGATGGACGGGCGGGCAGTGCCGTTGCGGTACTGCAGCGGCTGATCTGGCCGCCGGGGTGCCTATCACGGTCGCTGTCGGTGAGGACACATAACTGAGAGTTGAAGGAAGCGGTTTGTGACTCTATTGAGACGGTGAAGACGTCTTCGGGAAGTGTTTGCATGTTGGTGAGGTGACACGATAGCGAGCCTGACCGCTACCGACCTCTCCTCCAGGAGAGGAGCAGCCACGAATCGTGGGAACAGAGACGTGGCGCATGGAAAATTGTGGCGTAGAATGTTCCTCACCTGCGTCCGTTCGTGGCCCGAACGTGCCGGAGGAGAAGCATGCAAAAGGACGGGACGAGTTCCGGAGACGGCCGATGCACCAGCCTGTAAGAGGGCGCTTCTTGCCCATGGTCGGCGGCCCTACTACGGGCCCCGCCACATGTCTGCTTGTGTGATGCCGACAGGTCGAAAAGCTCCGGAGGTGTCTGTCGCAACGATAACGGCGATAAGATGGATCAACAAGAGAGACGCTTCTAACCAATGGAGATGAAGCCCTCGGACGATCAGGGTCCACGAGGGGAACCGCGAACGTTCTGAAATCGTATTCTAGACGCGAATGGACGATGAGAGAATGAGGCCCTGCGAATGGGAGTCGATGAGAGTCCACGTTCTCATTTCCCTCAGTGTCCGATGAGTGCTTACAGGACCGATCCGGCGAACGAGGAGCCCCACGTGTTGACATGGTTTGTCGCCAGAAAAGGACGTGACGGTGGGTCTGTCACAGCGTGATTGTTTGACTCGATGGAGGGGTAGAAAATTCTAGACCAGCCTCGCGTTAGGTGATAAGTGATGAGCCTGCAGTAATCACTAGCATTTAACATGTCCATGTTCGTCTGATCCATCTGTTGAAGAGTAGCATTGCCGGAATACCAGAAGCGCTGTAGCCGAGAGCCCGGAAATTCCATAGGGTGGGATGTCGCATCCAGATGCTGCAGAACAGAATGCCCGTCAATATATATCGCCAGTTGCAACAAGCTGAAGCCGCCGCCTCTGATGGCGTTGATTCCCCTCGATCTCTCCAACAAGGCACCGCTGTAGGTCGTGAACAAGCCCTTGCCGAGACCTCTACTGCCATCATGAACAAAGTCGCCATCTTGACCTCGTCGACGCACGAGCCTGGCGTAACGATCCGCCAGCGCTCAGACCTCATCGCCCTTTTTGGGCCGACCTTCAACCTTGCCGTTCGCTTCCAGAGACTTGTCGCCGTGGCGTCGTCGCTGCTCTTCGTCTACGGCCACCTCCTCGCTACCACAACGCTCACATCAACCGTCGTCGCGACTCGACTCTTGGTTGCCCACTCGTTCTATTTCTTCAATGCAGCAGCGTTGGCACTTCGGAAATCATTGCGACTTGCGTGGAACTCCAAGGAAATCAGAAGACTGAGAAAGAAGTTCTTCATGGAGTTCGCAACTACAATACTGGGTCCAGGAGGCAACATGCTGATCGTACTGGTCTTCTGGCCGGGGTGGATATTCATCCTGGGCGTTCTTCTCGTTGTTCGGATACTGGCGGGGTGAGATCTTGCGAAGAAACGCCGTCTGGCGTCATCATCCCTCACAGAAACTCCCAACGACCTCGACGAGTTATACGTCTTAGATCGACAAGCCGACATTCATCTCGAAAAGAAGAAAGTGTTCCCGCCGGCATCTTTCCGAACCTCGGTGTCATAATCCTTCTCGGGGTCGAACTCCTGCCACATGCTCGCTGGATAGATGTGCTTGTTGCGCTCATACCAGCGCCGGTCCACCACCTTCGTCCGAGTAGGATCGTCGGTCGCACCCTCGAGGGTGTTGATATCGGGAAGCGCCTTTACTGCAGCGGCCTTGAGTGCCGCTGCGGTGGTGAGACCGCCGTTCGGGGCCGCAGGCGCCTCCTCAGGTTCGGGTTCGTCCTTCCTGGGCGGTGCTTCGGCGGTATAGTTGAATAGCTGCTGGCCACCTGGGCCTGCATTCTTGTTGATAATGAAGAAGTAGAACTCGTAGTGCTAGAAGGCGTTAGTCAAGAGAGCGAATAACACAATGCGGTTGACTCACATGTGGAATGATAATTGACCCCCTGACGAGCATCAAATCATCCACTCCCACTCTTGCCCATTCTCTCCGTGCATTTGCCTTCTCTCCTACGCCGAGCTCTGCGCCGACTTTGCGGCTCTTATCCAGGAAGACCCAGACGTAGTCACCCTTCTTGACGCGCACCGTGCCGCCCGGTATGTTGGATCCGTCGTAAAACACGAAGGGTATCGCAATCTCAGTGGCCTTGACAGCCTCTTGGATGGCCAGAAATTCACGTCGCAACGCCTCCCGCTCGGCAGCTTCGCGGCGCAATGCGGCTTTCGACATAACCTTTGGTACAAATGCCACGGATGAGTTGGCGACAACCTTGGACTTCTTCTCTGACTTGTCGCCGTCGCCGCTCTCTGCCTTTTTGCCCGTCTTCATGGGTGCCGAGTCCTCCTCTTCCTCTTCATCGTCGCCAAAGGACAACTTGCTGCCGCCGATTTTCTTCTTCTTCTTCTTCTTCTTCTTCGGTTTGTTCGCACCGCTTGCAGAATCGCTCGCAGGGTCTGGTGTCGCAGAGACGGATCGATCGGGTGTGGATGCGCCGGACAAGGCGGCCTCTCGTTCGCGGTCCTGCTGGTCGAGAACCTCGGCGCGTCGCTTGCGGAAATCGGAGAGCGCAACGAGGCCGACAGTACTGTCAGAAATTCGCTCGGTCACTGTTTTGTTCGACGGCGTGAACCGTGAGTTTGTTTGATCGGACATGGCCAGTTCGTAGACGTCGAAGGAGAGGGGGTGGTGAGTCTGTTGCAGCTGGCACGGAAAGACGTGTAGACGGAGAGCTTCATCTCGAGCTCTGCGACAATGGAAAGAAACGCCAAACAACGTGCGTCAGCAAGTCTGGCTTAGAAATTGACACGGTGTGGTGGACCCACTTCCCGCAGTGGATCCCGTTCGCTGGCAGCCCCACTCCATCCCGCCTTCACCTTAAGCTCCTCGTCACCTTTCACCTTTCTTCGCCCTGCAGTGAGCTGAGTTGCCTCTAGCTCGTCTCCGAATCCCCCGCCACCTTATTATTATTTCTTCTCATTGGCAATATTATCGACTGATTTTGTCCATAGACAATATCTTTGTCTTCAGCCTGTTTGCTCTTGTTTTCACTTCCTGCTCGGTAGACCCGCTCCCGTCTGGTCCGCTTTGCTCAGTTGCGGATAGTTACCGTTCACTATCTTCCTTCACCGCCGCGAGTCCCACCGGTGCTCTTTGACGTCCGGAACTACGGTACACTATGAATATTCAGCCGGTTGCAACCTCTTCCGCGCCATACAATGGCCCTGGAGCGTATCCGACTGCGCCCTCAGGGGGCCCGCCGGGGTTTGACCAGTACTCTCGGCCACCTCAGTCCACCACTCCGACGGCCCCTTATCCGGGTCAAGGTTATGGAGGACCTCCGCTGGTTGTGGCTTCCAGCGCGAACGTTCCACCTCCGGTCGAGCACATGGCTGGCCCGGCAGCCTATCCGACTCCACATGCGCAACAGGCGAGCATGGTAGAGGCACCCCGTCCTGCCGCTGCCCTGAACCCTCTTGCGACGACCACTCAGGACCTTAGATCGGTCAAGACAAGTACCCAATTCGCGCTGCGAGAGTACCTGTCTCTGCAAAGAAAGAGGAGTCGTCTCGACGGCGCCACATCGTTGGAGTTGGAGAACCAGATCAGGACCCAGGGCCGCATTCTGCTTGGCGACCTCAAGTTTTTGAGAAAAGAGGTTGGGGTCCTCATCAAGGACGGCGAGAATCACCGCTGGAGGAACTGGCTAATCGGTGGAGCTGTGTAAGTTCTCGTCTGGTGTCAACAGGTATGCCTTTCGAAAGTTGGCACTAACACGAATTAGGGCAACCTTCATTCCGGCTGTAAAAAGAATCTTCCGCCGTCCTTCGGACAAGTCCGAGGACCAAGTGCAGGCGTCCAACGGCACCGAGTACGCCTTTTGGCGCAGCAAAGCTCTAGTTGCCCGCATCAAAGACAGCCTCCTCGGCCGAAACAGTTTCGCCAGCATCGCCTTCTTTGTCTTCGCCGTCTTGTATGTTTTCACCAATGAGGTCTCCCTCCAGGTGGCCAAGACGGTTTCAAAGCGCTTGAAGCGACTCAGTGCCAAGATCGAGCGGGGCGACTCCGAGGTTGTCGAGCAGGACATGAAGCTGCTGGAGGGATGGCGATGGCGGGTGCTCATGTGGGGTCAGTGATTCGGAGAGGCGGCTATGGTAAGCGTGACGAGTATTTATGACGGACATGAGCAAGGCACAGCGTTGCATGATGATAGCGTTCTCATTGGGATCCGGCTTGTTCTGGGGCACATAACGAGATAGGTGTTAGCATATACTATCGTAGGTAGAACATCATTTCAATTATTGGATTAACAAGAAACAATGGAATCAATGCCTCCTGCAATGGCCAATATCAAGGACATTTCAGGGAGCCATGGACTACCCAATCTTGCGATGGAGCGACGCCAGCAGCCCCCTTGGTCAGTGTGTGCAATTATCGGGTTGGTGTATGCATTAAGGCAGCGTAGTGTTTAATACCCACTCTTTATACAACCAGAAATCGCCAATTCAGAGTTCTTGTTTCCAACAACACAAGGCTGGATTGCCAGTCAACACACGCGTTCCCCGACCAAACCACTTGTTTGGACGTGGATTCTCAGCCGTTGAGGATCGTCTCCCGGCTGGAAGCCCCGCAGTCCACCAAGTTCACCCAATCCCGTTTCCCGCAGGAGAACGTACCCGACACACGATCAACATCCTTCACCATCGTGGTGTTACTGTACCATTATTTGTCCGTTCCTCAATCTGCGTTATCCTGTTCCACAAAAGTTCAAGCATAAAAATGAAGAACAAAAAAAGGCGCTATTCAAGCGAAGAACCTCGTCAACCTAGCGACGCATCCTTGCAAAATGCAATTCATCATGCCGGTTGCGGGTCATCGAACATTCGGCCTCAGCTGCCCGGCACTCATGCAGATTCATATTATCGCAATCTGTACTCGATCGAACCGGATTTTGGAAAGATGGGCCGCGAAGACCCGAGTTTTGGAGCAATGTATGACATCTTGGATGTCTTGATTTGTCAAGGTACTGACCTCTTCCTAGGCTCAAAAGAGGGAACCTCGACTTCAACGATCCTGCCGCAGTGATGCAACTTACGAAAACTTTACTGAAAATCGACTTTGGTCTGAGGATTGAACTGCCCGAAGATCGTCTTTGTCCTCCAGTGAGAGAGCCATTAGTACCCCGGAGGCGCGCATGAGTACTGACGGTTGCAGGTGCCCAACCGTCACAATTACATACTATGGCTGAAGGGCCTACTCGATAGCACCACCTACGACCCTCCAGACCAAAGAATTGTTGGTCTTGACATTGGAACTGGAGCGAGCTGCATCTACCCGCTCCTCGGATGCACTCAACGACCGTGGTCGTTCTTTGCCACAGGTACCACTTTCTCGCAGATACTAGCTGAGACAAACCAAGACTGATTACATTTAGACATTGATCCAAAGAGTCTGGCGTGCGCGAAGAAGAACGTGGAGTTCAATGACCTTCAAAACCGAATCTCAGTCGTCGCTCGTACACCTCAAGACCGATTGATTCCTCTGGACGAGATAGGCGTCGACAAACTAAGCTTCCTCATGACGAATCCTCCGTTCTACACATCAGAACAAGACCTCATCGACTCCGCAAAGCAAAAGTCACGACCCCCGTTGACGGCGTGCACCGGAGCACCGGTCGAGATGGTGACTGACGGCGGAGAAGTCAGCTTCGTCGGTAAGATTCTCAAAGAGTCGCTACAATTACGCGAAAGAGTGCAGTGGTACACATCCATGTTCGGAAAGCAGTCGAGCCTCGAAGAGTTTGTCAACATCCTCCGAGAGAAGGACATCAACAACTATGCTGTGACAGAATTCATACAGGGCAACAAGACCAGGAGGTGGGCCATCGCGTGGAGCTTTGGACCAATGCGGCCTTCAGCAGAGGTTGCCCGAGGCTTGAAGGCTTCTGTATGGAAGAAAATTCTTCCTATGGCTGTTGAATCAGAAGTTGTCAGCTTTCCGCTGGACACTGGAGCTGGGAAGCTCGGAGACAAGGTCCAGGAGCTCATGTCTTCTTTGGATCTCATCTCCTGGGAGTGGGATCGAGAGAAACTGGTGGGTGTCGGCAGGGCGCGGGAGATTGTGTGGAGCCGCGCTTGGAGGAGGAGGAAGATGCGGGAGGATCGTGAGGGCAAACCTGCAAACGTCATGATGGACTCGGAGGTGTGCCAGTTTGGGTTTGGGGTTACACTGCAGATTGGTAGGGAGAGCATCGTCGTCCACTGTCGATGGAAGGAAGGCCACGATCAAGCAATCTTTGAAAGCTTCAATGGCTTTCTGAAGACGCGTTTGACAGGTTTGTAGAATCCGAACCACTGTTTTACGCTGCTTAGGCCATTTGTTTTGATCTAGGAACTGTCGAGAAGCTTTTCGAAACTCATCATGGAATGTTCAGCAACGTCAAGCTGTAAAGAGAGAGAGGCAAGTTGAACACTGAACCACTTCCTCGGATAAATGTGAATCACAACTGTAAGTAGCAAGGACAAGGGCAGTATAAATAGCTTCTATGCCAAAGGCACAAATTCCACTCGGCGGCACTGCTGTCACTAAAGCATCAAGAAACCCAACGTCACCATTTTCATAACAAGGCACAACCGATTAGCAATCAAAGTCTAGCTTACCGCACAGTTCAGCCACCATGCTCGAGGACCACTGCTTTTGCTTTGGCGACGACGAGTGCGATCACGATGTTCCAAGGAACAGCTGCCCCTACTGCAGCCCAGCTTTGGAGCTGAGTCGCTAGCCGTCTGCAGAGTAACCAAGAAGGCAGACGGGGAGTAGGAAGAAGAGCAACGATATCAAATCAGAAAGGTCATAGAGTTTCACTATCAAGGGCGTGGTGGAACCCGATATCGAAGTCATTATTGAGTCGAACTTCATTAGTAGTGGTACCAATACACCCGAACTAGTAGGGCCTATTACTGATGTCGTTTTGTAGATGATCATGGAAATTCTTCCAGCAGGCAAGCAACGTTGCATTTTGTTTTTGGTGGGCTTCGCGTTCTGGGACAGAGGGTGATGCTCACGTGGAGAGTGCAAAGAAATTGAGCGACCTACCATACGCAGTCCCTAGTAGGCCCAAAAAACAGACTGAGCAAGGTTTAGATGATTTACAGAGACCATGAAGCAAAACCACCTTCTTCGGCCGCGGGTAGCCACTGACTTACAGAGAAGCTACTGAATTAGAGAGCCAATCCCCCACTTTTCACATAGGGCAAGCTATTCTCGTTAAGAGGTTACTATGTAGTCAAACGATCTTCAATACAAAGCCAGAGTGACCATCACCGTTTACCTCTCTCAGTAATCAGTATGAACACTCTTTGCTCCGGCATCAATCGCAGCCCACGCCGTCGTCAGGAACTCCTCAGGCTGAGTAAACTCGAAGTCTGGGAGGAGCTGATTCCACTCGTCGGAGATCTCAAAATTACCAGCTACAATGCCCAACAGGAAGCCGGTGAGAAAGCCGGAAGCGGCGGCCTCGATAGACTCCTTTGGAATAGAGGGATGATCGACCCAGGGCAGCCATGGAGCTTTAACCACTCCAGCTTTGAGCTCATCAGGTTTGAGCTTCGTGACCTCAAACGATTTACCTGTTCAGAGAAGTTAGTATCTTGAAAATACTGTAAAGTAGTTGAGTTTTGGTTGGGGTACCTACCACGGAGCTTCTCACCGAGAGCAATGATTTGGCTAACGGTCATCGTCGCTCCCTTAATACCACTGTAGAGGGGCCATTCTCCCTCGTACTCCACGGCCAGAGCCACAACTTTGGCAAAATCTTGAGCTGTAGTTAGGGTGAGAATGGCGTCGTCACCGCCCTCAGTGGTGAGGGCTCGATGCTTATAATAGTTGATCGGGGTTTCAAACAAATGAACATGTTTAGTCGAGTTAAAAGGGTAGGTCAAGTAGTTCGTGAACAACCCTGGCTGAAACAGACTGTATTCGATAACCTACAACAGTCTTAGTCTGTGAAAGGTTTCGTTTCCTGGATGAGAAGTCACCTTCTTCTCTTTGTTGACCTCCGCAAGGTAGTTACGGATTTCTTCTTTGAATCCATACCAGAACATGTGATCAAATTTGCGCCTAAACCACAGCGAATCAGAGACGATATGCATAAAGATGTTGGTATGTGTTGCTTACGCAGCCCATTCACTGGGAGCAAATCGCTTGACTCCGGCTTTGATCGATGCATCGATCAACACTTTCTGCGTATCCCTCTGCGCAGTGTTGTTCGGATCGGCGGGACCAGCAACAAAGGAGAGAACGGTGTGGACGCCCTTAAGAACTTCGGCCAGCTGGCCGACATCATCATAGCTTGTCTTAACCCATTGCACTCCTGGAGAAAGTGGTTCAGCAGGTGCATTCTATGAGGATGAAGATACAGATTAGCGATCAAGCAAGTGGAACCTTGGGGAAAGGGGGGGGGTGCGACGTGTGTTTGCTCATACCCTTCTTGATAGAATTATGATCTCGTGTTTCCCTCTCGCAATCAAAGCATCGTGGACCTCCTGCCCGACATCTTCAGAGGATGTCAGTAGGTTTCAATCGGTCAAGAGGAAACAATAACTCACTGCCGGCTCCGCCAGCGATTGCGACTTTGACCATGTTGGATTATCGGTAATATTCTTTGATTGATTCGGTGAAACGGGCACTGTACTGTGCTATGGCTAGGGTGTAGTCTTGAAAAATCCTAAGATTGAGAGACACGGTGTGGTTGGATGTACGCTAAGGAGAGGCCATCAAAGCAAGCAGTCTCATGGGAACGTGCCATACATATATAGTCCTGCTAATCTCCTAATTCTAACACCGTGACAAATAAAAACAAGATAAAAAGCATCGTCTCTAGCTCCGCCGATTATACGGCTGAATGCCTTTACATCGAAGGGTGAAACGAGAGTGACATGGCAAGTCAGGACTTGCCAAAACGCTAGAGCAGAGGCATAGGCGGCGGGCGGTCGCAAAGGATCCGTTTCTCGGCTCCACCGCCCATTCGCCGCGGCCAAGCCGCAGGCGGAGGATGACTAATTAATGCTTCCTCGTCAGCTGAAGATCTCCGGCAAAGCGGCGGTCGAACAAATGCAGGCTCCCTGCTCCTTCATCCTAGCCAGCCTCCACTGAGATCTTGATGCATCAGTCGCCTTTGCCAGTCTAGAAGATGGAAGCAGCAGGCCAGTTGAGCCTAGGCCCGCTTGCCGATTCTGCTCTGGAATCCGCTCCGGCGCCGAAACGCCGGAAGCTCCGCAAGGGCACACAGAGCTGTTGGGAATGCAAGCGACGAAAAGCTCGGTGCACCTTCGCTTCCACCAATCAAGACATTTGTGAGGGTTGTACGCGTCGCGGTACCGATTGTGTCAGTCAAGAGGTTACCGACCAACCGCCTCCTCCTGGAAGCAACAAGCATCTCGTTGACAGGTTGGGACAAGTTGAGGCTCTGGTGAAACAGTTACTCCAAGCCAGTCATGGGAATGGACCTCATGCCGACAATGGTCTACCAGGGCAAACACGGCCTGGAATCCAAGCATGGAGTCAACGGAGGACGATGAGCCATTCTGGATCACCTGTCGCTCTGATGAGCGATACATCCATTACTACATCCTCTTCTTCCGATGCCAGTCAAGTACAACGTAGACAATCGGTCTCATGCAGCCAAGTACGTTCAATCCTCCCAGTCCTTGAAGCCTTCACTGACGACATATCAGAGCCGTTCTCAGATATCTTCGCCAACGAAAGCCGCACCGTCTACTGCTATTCGCGTGGAGAAGGATACGTCAATACCAGAAACATACGATGACGTCCCCAAACGACTCCTCGAAGCCTGGCCAAGCCAAGAGGATATGGATATTATCTTGGCAATACCGGTAGAGACGTCGCAAATCATCCGGGCAGTCATATGCACCAGAACTAGTTCAACCCGTACATCGCTGCCATCGTCCGCAACACTGTTAGAACGACCGCCGCCAGGGTCTCATCCAGCTCTGATTGCTCGGAGCCTCCTGGTTTTGGCTTCGTTTCTCCAGGGCATGCCATTCTCCTCAGCGCACCATCTCGAAAAGCTCAGTACTCCCTGGCAAGAATTGATGTCGCGGGCTGTGAAGACGGCCCACAACTTGGTTACTTGCAATGACGAGCTGATTGCCTCTCTCGAAGGCATTGAGTGCATCATGCTAGAAGGCCTCTATGAGAATTATGCAGGAAATTTACGACCCTCGTGGCTCGCTGCGCGTCGGTCAGTCGCAATCGCACAGATGCTAGGCCTAAACCGGGGGGTCAAGCCAAAGTCCTTGACCGCCTCCGTCATCGAGCCTAGCGATCTATGGTTCCGACTCGTCCAATTTGACCGTTATCTTTCTTTGATGTTAGGCCTGCCGCAAAGCTCGCTTGAAGACACCTACGTTCGCCCAGACGCTCTAGAAGGATGCACGCCCTTGGATCGTTTTCTACGCTTTTGCACCGTCGCATGTGGCCGGCTTCTCCAGCGAGATCCCTCGAGCGTGTACGACTCTGAGGTAAATAAGGAGATCGACAAGTTGTTGCAAGAAGCTTCTGCATTGATGCCGGCTCAGTGGTGGGTAGCCCCATCCTTGACATCAGACACCGGCCCCGTGGAAAGAATCCGCGAAACTCTTCGATTCAATGACCATTTTATGTATTACCACCTCCTTCTACAGCTGCATTTTCCGAACGTTCTACAGCCCATATCTGAGTGTGGGTGTATATATCACAGGATGACGGCCATCACTGCCAGTCGCGAAATCCTGTCGAGGATGATGTCCTTTCGCGCAACTCGACCTGCACGTTATTATTGCCGAGGAACGGATCTGATAGCCTTCTTCTCGAGCACTGCTTTGTCTCTTGCTCATATCTGCGACACGCCTCAAGATGTGACCGCTCAGCACGGGTTTCACTTTCTTGCCCATCAGCGACTAAGTGACCGCGGACTGTTGGAACAAACACTGGCCATTATGCAGGAGCTGGTTGACCGGAACAACGACGAAATCGCCACAAGGGTCGCTTCGCTCCTTAATTATCTTCTGGCGATTGAAGAGGATGCGGCTTCTGGCGGCAAGTATGTCGTTGCATTTTCATCAGAAACTCAGGGCCATGATGACCTTGGATATCGTGTGAAGATGTCTGATGATGGCACTACATTGAAGATCTATCTGCCCCATTTCTGGGCTATCAAAATTCGACGCCAAGGTTCGCAAGGCGAAAGGCTACCAATAGGTAACTCTGCACATGGTTGCAACGGAAGTCAGCTTCAAATCGAGTCAAGCACCACTCAAGATGAAAACATATCTTTAGTTACGTCCGGACAAAGCCGATTGTCGACATTCTCAGCCCCAGGTAACGCTGATGGTCTCGGAATTAAGAATTCTGACGTTGGCGGGCAGGCACTGTTCGAACGGGAAGCTTATGAAGCAGACTGGGCGCTAGAGAATTTGGACTTTACGTTTCTGGATAGCTTTATTGAGGGAACTCTGGAACAGAACATCAGCGGCAGTCAGGGGACGTAGTCAATTGCACAAGCCTTAAAGCACTGGGAATTGGTGCAAAAGGGTTGACCTTAGGAGATAAAGACGAGACTCGACAACTTGAAGGCGTGATCAAACAAAAGCCCGCACTCAAGTCACTTAAGTTCTTAGACTAAGCCCAAGTGCCTCAGTGCAGTCCATATCCGTTGTGCATTATTTCCCATTCCACTCGTCGCCAATTGCGGCCCTATCATGTTCCTCATGGCATGCTGGTTCATCATATCCATCAACTCCCACATTTCCCTAAGGACCTCCAACTCGAACCTGGACTCGCGAAAGATGCGAGCATATCCCAAAAACAACATCTGCATTGCTTGAGGGGGTAGGAACGCCTCCACGCTTGGCATGAACTCGATGAGGAACTCGGCAATGGGTCGAGCGAGCAACTCGGAACACCCAAGCGCGCGGTCCTGGTCGAGGACGCAGCAGAGTATGAAAATGTGCCAGAATATCTCGTGCACGGTCGCGGCGCGGTCGCGGGCGTTGGCGAGGAGGAAGCGAGGCCGGGCAAACAGGTCGAAGGTGCCACTGCTTCTTCCATAAGGCGAAGCGTTGGACCGACACAGATTCTCAAGGTGTCGAAAGACGAACGTAGCAGCACGGGAGAAGGCTTCGTTGAATCCTTGCGAGTCTATGAGGTTGTCCATGATGCCGGGATCATAGCTCCCAAGGAACTCAGACAGGCCAAAATAGCCGTGCTGCAGAAAGTTGCGCGTCCGTGGCAGGTGTTCGTTCAGGGTGTCGCGGTCGACGAGGACTCTAGAGCCATCTGTCAGGATCACGGTGATGCGGTTCCGAAGGCGCTCTTGTTGATGAGATTGGAGGGGCACCGCCCCAAAGTTGTTAGTGACGTTGAACAGTTGACTGAAGTCGAAGAATCGAGGGCCAGGGCTGGCAAACGTTGGCCTGTTTGGTACCCTAGGATGGGCGCCGTAGTTGTTGATGTTAATTCCGTTACCAGCGACGTTGCTGAAAGCGGGCCAGGCAGGGGAGATGTTGGGTTGAGGCTGGTACTGCCATGGATCTGGATGGAACATATCGACGGTTCATACGGAATCGGATCCAAAGGACGGTCTTGGTACGGTGGATGGTCTCGACGCCAAAGAGTAATCGGAGGTGACAAGTTCTTTTGTAGGTCACTTTTCAATTGTGTGGGTTAACATCTGTGCTACCTCCGGGTATGAGCATAAAGCGAGATTGGCATTTTCCCACCCAGGTCTTGGACTCTGCAGAATGCCGCGTTTGTACGCCTTGAGATTGTTGCGGTGAAGATAGCCGCGCCGCAACCAGCCACGGATATAGACAGCTCATAAACATAAGGCAAACTTGCTTGAACTTGATCTTACGGTGTGAAAGATGGTACAGCCACAAGGTACCACTGTGTTGAGTCGGTAGCACAACTCCCATTTTTCGCTCCTTGTAGATCTCAATGCGAATCAAAGCTGAAAGGGAAGGCAGGCGTTCAGGCCGATGACCCTGTGGAAGCAAAGGTGCCTCATGTAGTCACCAACAGATATGCTGGATCTTCAAATCCTAAGGTAGAAGAATTGAAATGGCTGCGCCGAGCAGACTATGCAAAAGTCTTGATGCTGAGAAAACTTACAATAAGCATGTAGCATGAAAGAAGATGAATTCCGTTAACACACGTCTGTCAATAGGTTGTTTGGTTATTCTCAAAGGTTCGTTAATGCAATAGGAAGACCTGTTCCCAGTATCCCATAAACATCTCCATATATGTGGAAGGACCAATATTCCAGCCATAGGAAGATAACCAGGAGCGAAGATTTCGGATAGTGAGAAATAGGATGAGGCTTAATGAAGCGGAAGCCTGGGCGCCATGACATCGTCATTTTACGCGGTGGGGTTGAGCCAATCAGAACACCATATCTGATCGAAGTAAGCAGGGCACACAGCACAGAGGCCAAGTCCTAAGAGCCAAACTCAGGCGCAGCGAACACCAAAAAGTGCGACAATTTTTTTTTCCTTTGGTGAGGGGCGGAGTCATGGCGTCTGGTGATTACAGCTTCGTTCACTTAATCACAGGCCTTGGTGGGTGATGAAGGGAAACTTGACCCCAGAAGACCTCGGCTTTGAGTCACACAGTGCATGGTAATAATGGCATCTTTTACTGCCTTGGTATGACCAGAGTCCAGTTACAACTGTCCTTTGGTGCTTTTGCCCGGACTAGCAGCGAAGACAATGGAATTCCGTCGGACTTGTACTATCCATTAGGCAACAGACTGCGGCAAAACGTCACGGCTGAGTCTACGTTGCCTCGTTATTGCGTCTAGGAACAAGTATGAATACGAGCCCAGTTCCCCTAGGATTCTGTCCTTTCTGATCATCAGCATCTCCTCTTCTCAATCATTTGCGTCGATCTCGAAGCAACATTCTCTACTGGGACTGTTAATCAGAAGTTCTATTTTCAAACGATTGCCCTCGTTAGCCTATGCCATGGCAAGCAAAAATGGACCGTTCACTAGAAGAAATACCATGTCCGTGATCTATCTACCAAATCTGTCACTCTCTTTCAAAGCAGAGCTCAAATCTTGCGAGAGCTAAGGAACCTCCCATTGAATGTAATTTTCTACGGAGATTGGTTCTTAGCAACAACCCTGACCGACACTAGTATCAGTCTGGAACCAATGAGGTCACGATCGTAGGACTAACTCAACTTTGGATGAGTCTACAATCAAGGTTGATGGAACTGGCTCTGCTGTTATCACCGATATTTCGGTGGAGTTACTTCTCAACCGCGACATCTCTTGGAAGATATATATCCGGATTCAGATAACAGCATGCCATATGTAGAGTCTGAGCTTGAATAGAGCGTAAACGACCCGCCAGAATTGCACGAGCTTAAAGATTTAGGTTCTCGGCTATGGGAACCAAGAGACGAGGAGCATGGTACAATGAAAACGTTGAAAGTGCTGCCAGCCGACTCGAGATCCTTGGTACATATGGGAAATTCCTCGATCGCAAGAAAAGCATCAACAATGCTGAGAGTATCAAAACTTATCGGGCTGAACGAGAAAGACTTTTCCACGATGATGCGGCCGGATTAGCCCGCATTCAAGAGAATAAGAGACTCTTGAGCGCGTTGTTAAAGAAGGAAAGCCGCCTTGTTAAGCAACGGAAAAAGGACGCGGCAGATGGTATTGCCGAAGGGAACGACATTCTCGACAGTGTCGAAGAGCGCTAGCAACGAAAAGACTGGTGGGATACTCAGAAAAAGATGGTCCACACCTCAAGACTTCGCTCTCATCTGGAGATCCACAACAATGAATCCAAAGTCAGGTACAGCAGCAGCAGATACCAATGCAGATGCGACAAGCCGCATCGGGTTTTGTGTAAATGGGTGAACTGACGGCCCAAGCTGTGCCGAGAATCCCGCGGAAGGATCCTATAATGATGGCGAGGCAGACAGGTGGCAATGAAGAGTATGAGAGACGAGAATACCATCACATGGCTTTTTCTCCAATAACGAACCAGAATGCGAACGTTGAATTCCATGAGTAGACTGTAGAAGAGTCGGGCTTGACCACGACCTATGACCTCCCAGGCACTAAGAATCTGTCACCTCGCCCTACCCATCCAAGCAGCGCGTCGCTCGGGTGAATTTCTTGAATTTTCCGTTCAGCCACATCATTATCACTAAATCTAAACCGGTCGCCTATCTCAAAGCCAAGATCCGCATCACCAGCAGACTTACACTGCTTAAAGGGGAGACAGGCCTTACCCCTGACGACACCTTCTTGGGTCGCACACGATTACCCCGCTGTAGCGACGGCGACATATTATCGTGTAGTCTGGGCATATACCCAGCGATTAAAATCAACTACCCTAAAGTTGACGTGCGGCGGACTATCACCGGACTCTTCTCTAGGGAGAACAGTTCTGTATACATGCGTAGCGTCACTGTTTCAAACACCCGCGCTGCGCCTGGCAAGCCTGTTTCTTTGCTTGTTCTTGATCAGTTACCTGTATCCGAGGCTGAGCGGCTCAAGGTCAATTTGCTGGTGCCCAAGGGGCTCGTAGTCAACGGCTCTGGTGTCTCGACTGGGCGACCGGCGCGTGGGGGCAAAGATGACGTCAACTGGGGCAAGGCAGCGGCTTCGTTGAAGAAGGGAGGACAAATCGACTGGCAGGTAGCGCTCAACGCGGGTAGAGCCATGAGCTTGAATTGGAATATATTGTTGCTCTGTCATCTGGTGACTCTGCTGTTGACTGTTGAAGATCAATAACAAGGATGAACAAACCATTCTCCATGCAGGAACGTGTATTGTCTAGGCTTTGGCATTTGTGCCCGCTTTGTCGCCAAAACATCTAATACGTGGCACTTTCTCGTGTATTACTGCCACTTTCTTATGGCCATTTCTACCACGTTGATGATAGTATATAAACTCTCAGAAGTCATTTGCGTCTCTATGAATACGCCCACCAGACTACGTAGGTTTAGAGCAGAATGCTTTGGCCATTACTTGTGTGAATGATCGCTCGTACCCACTGGAAGAGCTTGATTTCCTAGTAAGTCTCATGGAGTTACAGTTTCTGAAGATAACACTAGAGAGCCTAACATCAGAGGGGCCAGAATGGCCGAGTTGGTATAAATGCAGTTGCAATTACATGTGATGATGTTAACGAAAATTAGGGGCACACTACAGGATTCATCTGATGACTCCCGCCTCGTTCGCAAAACATAGCACACAACTGAGTTGCTTCGCTTGCTGCTAGTACCCAGTTACTGGATCAAGGAACACGGCAATGTTCGAGTACCATATCTGTTTCATAGATTCATTCGTGGGTGTTTGGCTGTTTATCTTCTATCATAATGAACAAGAAATAGGTCTATCACGTCTATCACTACTTCACTAGCACCTGAATGGAAGCACCACAGTTTTTTGTTAGGCAATGGTTCACTCCCGGATAAGATGCGAGGTATTGCACCCATGAAGACAATTACCGAAGAGATGAACCTCGGCACGCCGCCGAAACGCGCCGGCCGAGTAACAGTGTCCGAGCAGCTTCACTATGCATGAAGCAAATGAATACGCTCAACATTTGAAATCCAAGTTCATCAAGAAAGATGCTTGGATCTGGGGCATTTAGTGTCGTACGGTATGATCAGGACGGGTTGATCCAACTTACAGGCGTAGCACGGGCAGAACCGTGCCGGGCAAACACTTGAATTTTCTCTCCTGGATCCAAGTTTGGAGGTTATCTGACTTCATCCTTTTCACATCACCAGTAATTTTACGTCTGTACCATGTAGCTGGAGGTGGACGTGCCATTGTTGTGTAATCCTACTGTGCCATTCCGAGATCTTTAGAGAAGCTAGCTCCGTGTATTGTCAACCTATCATATAAAGTCTTATGATATCCAACCACATTGGACGATTATGAACATTTACATAATAGAATTGGCGTACCCAGCGGCTGCTGGAAACCAGTTGTCACCAATCATCGGACCAGGCCATGTAGGGCCTGAGAGGGTCCGAGTGCTGGAACATGCAACCCCCATACCCTCAACGCTGCGGAGATGGCGCCTCACAGTTGCCGAGCTCAAACCGCATGAGAAGTGATTGGAGACGTGTCAGTCCTAAGTTCAGACGATAATAAGACAAATTTCGCCCTCTCGGATGGAGCAGCACAGGAAACGCCACAGAGAGAAACAACCCGGGTCCGATGAGAGCAGCAGGATTGTGGATGATCTACGTTTCAACCCTGGTAGTTACAAGGCCATCATGGCAAGGCCTCACGGATATGTCATTCGACCAAAGCTTTTTCCGATGGAGCTCAAATCCTAGTAAGATTTGTTCTCTCAAAGTAGTGTTTCGACGCTAGTGAGCTGCTTGCCATATACGCTTCTCTAAACACCATGCAGGCTGCAAAAAGAAAAAAAAAAGTCAAATAAATACATTCCTTAAATTCTAAGAATCAGACCTTTCCCATCCGTGCATTTTTTCCATCACCACTAAGGCTCGATCTTGGGGACTGGTGACTTCGGCGCCTCGCCACCGCGACGTGGTCGTCGGCACGGCCTAGGAAACAGATTGTTCCGCAACCGCAGATGAATTTTCTTGAAATGTTCTCTCTGTTTCTCGTGTTAGGTAATCTTGATTTTTGAGACCCTTGTTGAAAAGTGCGTCGACTTACCATATTGTCTTTACGGCTGAAGATTCGACCACAGTCTGGATGAGGGCATTTGATGGTCGGCCGGTGAGAGCCGATATGCCGCTGGTAATCTTTTCTGGTGGCAAAGCCCACGCCTGCATTCGCGCATGGCTTTTCCGTGCAAAAGAAGTATTTGTCGTGGCCGCGGAAATGTTTCCTTAGGTCGCAAGCGCGTACGAAGACGCGAGACGAACGACAGCCCTCGAATCTGCAGCGCCAGTTGCCGTTGGAGTCAAGGTATCCCATTCGACGTAGATCCTCCGGCTCCCAGACCTCCTCTTCCCGTTCCTCAGCTGGGCTTTGTGATCCCTCGCTAGAACTCCACATATCCCAACCGGGCGTCTGCACCGCCGCAGGTGCCGCCGGTGTCATCGTTTGGTGGGCTTGAGGCGGTGTAAGCATTTGTGAGCCGCTGGTCTCGACCAGATGACTGGGCCCGTAATGCGACATGGAACCGGAGGAAGTGTCCAGATAAGGCATAGGCTGGTAAATGGCAGCTAGCGAATCAGGATGCAACATAGAATGAAACCATTGCTGGTGGTAGGAAGTAGGGCCGAGTTCGAAACCACATCCTACAGTTTGCTGCTCGATCTCTGGGTATTCGCTCATATTTTGAATAGAGTGACATTGGCCGTACTGCAAATAATGCTGGTCCATGATGTCTGAAGTATCTTTCCAAGATCTGTCTTGACTTGATCACAAACTCGTCATCCAGTGGACAACCTCCAATGCAATTATAGTTGGCAAGTTGTGCAGGTGTCGATAGGACGGATGAATGTCGAAAAGAGTTGGATAGCTCCGAGTTGAAAAATGACTCTTCCAGACGAATCGACGGAATCAAGAGCCGTGATATATATCTGGAGGTGATAAACTCTATTGTGAAGACCATGTCAATAATGTGGCACCGGTATAGCAATTTGGGGTTGCTGTTTTACTAGTACGTACCGGATCTACCCACCTTACACAGCTGGCACCTATCCACCCAGCCGCCGAAAAGTATGGCTCCAATGACGCCTGGGCGAGTCTGTCGGCAGCCATCCATGGGTAAGGTCTCTCGGCATTTATTTTAGACTTGTCGTACTATGTACGTGCCCACCGATCGTCTCTCCCCGGCTCCCCCGTGCCCGCTCAGGAACCACCACCGTGGCAATGCGCTTGGGTTCCCCAGTACCATGGGCTTGACGTGATACGCAGGTTGATGTCCCTGTAACTACCAGGGTGGCCCATGAGATGCAAAACTAGTTCTTTGGAGGCTGTCTTGATTCACTTCATTGGGTGGAGGAGAGTCCGAGGGCGCCCACGCTGCAACGTAGCCAGATGCAAATAAACGCTGCAAGAGTCCTTCATCGGAGTGGTATCAAGACCTGGCTAATCAAGTTTAAACGCAGTTTGCAGTGGTTTGGAATGAATTTCCACGGCGTAAATTCCAATACGCGCTGTCTGATAATGAGTGCTTTATGTCGGTTCGACATTGGCGATGCCGTCTGTGCCTTCATAGTCAATTTTGACTTGTCCCCAGCAGGGAACAGATAATTCATTGATATCTATTTGAAGCTACTAGTCTATATAATTACACTTGGCGCAATATCCGTTATGATCTACCACCTTGATTGAATCCCAACTCACATTAGTGTTTTCTGCCCGGCTTGTGGGACGCATAACTAAGATGGACCGTAGATGACAGATGAGGGTTCAGTACAATAAGTTCCGAGGTGATTGACACATAGATAATGTAGCGAGCATAGTAGCAAAAAGTCTACTGGATGGTAGTAAAGCATACTGTCGAAGCGTCGCTCCTATCTGGCTGGGCGGGGCTAAGACTACTCTATCTCCGTGAGGTTATCCCATCGAGCACTCCTGACCTCGGTATAGACCAATTAAACTTGATGAATAAAACTTTTAACCCAATAAAAAAAATCAGCGAACAACGGTTTTTGAGTATAACTGGATGTTAGATTGGATACTCTCCTTGGCAAAAACGAGGTCCAGTAGCAATTGGTGGGACAGTACAACTTGCACCTTTTCTTCGATTCATCTTTCCTCCTCACCACATCAGTGCTTCCTCAAGATTTCAATTACCAGTGGCTCCTGAAGGCTGCTGGCTTCACGGCGTCTACTGTAGTGCATCAACACTTCATGGGATGCTAATAAAATGCGAAGCTATGTCATCAATTTTAGAGATATATCTTCAGCAGCCAGAGCACTTGTTCGGTACAACCCATTCATCGTCAGCTCCGTGCATGTGGATCGTGAACCTCCATCAGTTAGATGCAGTGGATCATCCTTAGGTTAGACCCCGAGTCGTCATTTTTCGATGGATGGGATCGGACTGCAAGTGTAGCATCGAAGGACATAGTGGGAAGCTGGGGTCAGGATCTGTGCCTGTCATGCCGGATCCTCTGCGTATCACAAAGGGAACATTTGCTCCAGGATTGTACTTCATATAGTGTTATCTGTCAGATCCGTCACCAAATCCAAGCACTACTGCGTCTCGATTGGAGTTGTGACAGCTGACCCATTATTGACATCGACCGACATCGTTGGCCAAGGGTGTTGGCTGGCCCAGATGCATTTATCTCAACGTAATGAGGCTCGACAGAATTGTCAGCATACAGCCAAGACATTCTTTGATAGACGTGTGAGAATTGGAGGGTCATCAGCTAATATCACAGTGTTTTTTCTTTTTTTGTGGCGTTCTGTTATGGTAGGACGATTGATACTCTTTCGACTGGTCGAGAACCATCGGACCGAAAGCGAGGCTACACCTATTCAGCCGATGGGCCTGCCTTTGTGTTTCCCTTGTCTCATCTCTTGGTGAACACTCTTGACGCATAGAGCTGCTACTTACAGCAGTATAGCCGACTAAGCTAAACTACAGCGTTTATCTCTATGGCGAACCGAAGCAAGCATTCCATCGAACCGGCCTAGAAACGACCCGTGGAATCCATGGATTATTGTGATGAGTCTGACATCCTCATTATGCGAACGGCTACTACGGCCTGGTGCCCGAGTTCGTGATGGTCCTTGCGAGCTGTGGCGCTGTTTACGGTTCAGAGGGCCTTTCGGCAGTTGTAGTCTCATCCGATGTCCGGCCACGCTCTTGTAGATCCGGTCCCGGGGGGCCTGCAGGTCCGGGCGTTGTACTTAGCGGCCCTTCGATGTTAATCATGTGAGCGGTTCACAATGCGACTGGCTCCTGAAGGCTGTCAGTAGTCCCACTGATTGACTGGGGTCCTTGCTCACATCACTTGTCTAAAGCTCAGTAGAGTTTCGGACGTAAACCTGGCAAGCTGAGTGGTGTATCTTCCATCAATAGCAGGACTATGTCTGGCACATATTTACCATCGATTTCCCTTCTGGGATTTCTGCCACATACTACAGACTTCAAAAGGGACCTTGGGGTTTCTTGATGTTTCTTAAGGTGGCCGTGGGATGATGCGATCGATGACAAGGTTTACTATGACTCGTTGGTATCGCCGGTTGACGGAGCTGTCAGGCTCACATCACTATCATATTTGCAATCTTACTCCTGATTCTAAGTACTTAAGGCTATCTCAAGGTTGCGCGGACGGTAAGACATGCCTGTTTGAGTTCGCAGTTGCGACCACGGCGTGCGACATGGTACGCTTTCGCGTGGACCAGCGATTGATTCAATCCGAAGGCAAAGTCTTGAGTAGCCAGCTTGACCATTTCCGAGCATTGATCCTAATATAGTGAGATACATGATGCACGATTGAATGACGGATGTGGCGCAAAAAATAACATGGGTCTGTTTTTATGGCATTACCTGCCAGCGTTCTCGCCGACTCCGAGTGACTTAATTAGGGAGGCAATATGCCAGCGGTTGATATCTTAATTTTTTTTTCTGCCATGAGAGTATTGTCTTTCTTCGTCACGATTGGAGAGGTCGGTATATGCCACAACCATTGTAGTCATAGTATGTAGCCTTGATAGTAATTGGTTTGAGCACCCCGACGTCCCATGTATGATGTATCAGGTGATACACGGTAGCTTACGCGTATTCTGAATCAAAATTCTGGAATTTTCACAAGGGGAAGTGTGCCGTCTGTTAAGTAACATTAAGCCGTGATCTCTTGGTGGTGTGTCCAACTTTGGCACATAAATCTCTAGCTTCCGTAGTCCGCCTTGGCAAATAGTTGCAAATCAACTGTTTCAGTGACCTGAAGTTTACGGGATAACCGATGTTTGAGTTGGTTCATACATCAAATTCTCCGCATATATCAGACGGGCGTGGATGATCGGCTGAGAGCGGCAACGTGGATGCCGCCAGTGACCCCCCATATCCATCAGTGCCTGAAAACTGTACATTGAAGGGCTTCTCTTTTTGGATCACAGTATCATATTGGATGATTCACATGCGTATGTCGTACAATGACCTAAATCAAAGGAAGCACTTGGGAACGACAGGGATGGGTAACAACTCCCACGATGGATGTTAGAAAAGGGGCAGACGAAAGATAAATCCTCCTGTTGATTACCCGGCTATTCCGGTTCTAGTGTCGCATCCGAAAATACTATCAGGGATTAAATGGCTTTAATAAATATTGGAATGGTTTGTCCCTGTTCTCAGTTCCATGAGAGCCGAGATGGAGCATCGAAGGCTGTGGGCCTTTGAGGGCAGTAGAATTGCCCTGTGTCGTTATAGCGGCAACGACGCTGTCTATAGCTTATAGACTTCAGACCATTTTTCCACTGGAATAGTGACCAGGTTGAGAAGTTTATTCATTGGTCTCGTGGCAGCATTCGTCGACACTATTCACAGTTACGGCTGCCGGTTCTTAGACAGCTTTGTGGTGACAGACGCCAAGCAGTCTCAATCAACAGATGGCACCTTACGAGAGGTCGAAGGGCGCATTGAGAATTTGTAGCCGCTAATATAGCCGTCGAATATAGTGAGACAGTGAATCCTCGGCGTTGTAACAGGGAAAAACTGTAATCTTGTCTACTATCAATCCCATGATATATTGTTGTCAGATTAATGGTATGGCGAACGTATACTGACAGCTTCATAAAAGAAAATATTGCTCAAAACAGAAGCAAAACAAGGTTGACTAGGGACCGAATCAAAGTTAATTTGCATTTCAAAATTCTCTACAGCGTCTGGCCCCAGTAGGTTGGAGGATGTTGTTCCCAAATTGATTACTTGCCCGTAAACTTCAGTTACATCCCCATATCTGCCCTGATGATAGAATACACCAATTCATCCATAAAAACACCGTCCTTCTCAACCGCCCTTCTCAACCGCCCCTCAAATACAAAACTACTCTTCTCCAACAACCTTTGACTCGCCGCATTCTCCGAAAACACACCCGCCCAAACCCTCTCCACCTCTTCTGCCCCTCCACCCATGCCATCAAACACCCATCTTACAAACGCAGGCACAAGCTCCCCCATAATGCCCCTTCCCCAATACTTCTCTCCGAGCCAGTAACCCAGCTCGTAACCCTTAGAGTAAACGTCCTTGCCGGGAACAACGCCGATGCTACCCATGACGGCGCCGGAGGTCGGGCAAGCGATGACCCAGTTGTGAAGGGGCGGGGTCTGGTTCAGTGAGATCCAGGACTCGGCTTCGGCGAGAGTGTACGGGTGCGGGAAGTAGTTGCGCAAGAAGGCGGCTACGGCTCTGGAGTTTGCGGCTTGTGCAAGGGATGCGGCGTCAGCGGGGTGGTAGGGCCTAATGACGCTTTTTTGGAGGGTGAGAATTGGGGCTGGTAGGTCTTGTGAAGCGGCCATGGTTGCGTCTTTTGAGCTATTTGTTTGTCTCGAGTTAAGACTGAGAGATCAGACTGTCTGCCTAGGTGCCGTCGCGGTGTCGTGAGCAGTTTGAAGTGTCGTTGTTTTACCCTGTCTGTCAGAGTGTGACTAATATGACTTGTGATGAACCCTAGCGTCCGTAATGTGAAGTGTAAAAGTGGTTGTTTCCTAGAAACTAACTACGGGCCGCTTCAGCGGTTAGGAATAGCTGTACAGAATGGCCTGTGCGTCTGATAAGCCACATCTGTGGCTGATATCACATACATACGGCTCGTGGAGGCTATCCTGCTTCACGATAGGACTTGAGCGGATCTCACAGTTGCGGAGGAAGCAACGATATTATTGATGGCATGGTACCATTTGGGGAATAGCTTAATTGCTACCGAAATGTGTCATCCAATGACTCTTTATGAGGATGGATCTCTACAACGATATGACGGGCGACAGATTGCTTGTCTGCGTGATGTGTGGAGGGAAATTCGCAAGGTTTACGGCTCCTCACATACCTTTAGCTGCACATTTCTTTTCCTCGAGTCGATGGACGAGAACTGCAGTCCAGTGTAAACGACTCAGGATTTCTGTTTTTCGATTTATTTATTCATTAAAATATTTTTTTAAACACCTCATATGCAGTCAGTCCCCAGCGCTCCTACGGACTTCGGGAACAACGGAGCGCAGGCGACAGGCCAGTCAGCCATGGCAGTCGAAAAAAGGACACTTCTGGACCTTGGCATGCCCGATCCACCGGAACAGGGTTGCGTTCCCCGAGCAGCAGTGGACTGGAACCTTGGGGAAGAAATGGTGCCGCCCACCTGGCTCACACGAGGGCCGCGTAAGTTGTCTGAGGCTTGATGTGACCGTAGCGTTCCCCTCTGCTCCTCAGATTTAAGACCTTTGTCGCAGCGAAAGCAACGCACATCAGGCCATATTCCGTTGTACCGAGTCCAGGGCGCACTCGACGAGGACGAGCCAAAGCAAATTGAAGGGACATTCGCCGCCATGGAAGTCGGTATGCTGAACGGCTGCTTCGTGCAGCCTCGTCAAGGCCACAGACAATGGTTGACTGCAAATGAAGAGGAACATAAACAAAACAACGCAAAGGCGACGATGGTCAATCAACAATTAGACTAGGGCACAGGAGGGAAACGCAAAAAAAGATTTGCTTCCAATCGCTGCGAGGATTTGAGCCTCACGCGGGGGTCGAACCCGCAACCTTGAGATTAAGAGTCTCACGCTCTACCGATTGAGCTAGCAAGGCGGCTAAGGCCGTAATTGATTGGTGGGGAAGATGTCCAACTCGGGACTTGAGAATCGTTCGGGACAGCCTGCCGACAGTCCACGGCGGCCGTCTCGGTTGGAAACCCCCGTCGCACTTCGTAGCTTCGGAGCGATGGATCGTCGTGCGCTCCTTCAAGAGCCATGTAAAATATGGTTCACTTCGTATTGGTCTGATCAAATGGGTATCCGCTTCACTCCGATGCATCCATCCATGCGCCCAGCTATGTCCGTTTTTCCTCCATTCACCTGCGTTCTCACACGATCCAAGCGGATTCGGTGTAATCCTTCGCCCCGTTCTGCACGTTGTTCTTGGTATACTTCATCCAGCACCAGTTGTTGTCCTCGCCCTGCTCGCCCTTGAATATGTACACAACGCCCTTGCACGGCCCCTTCCGCGACTGTTGCTGCAGGTTGAAGGCCGCGCAGTACCGCAGACACTCCTCAAAGTTCTTGGCGGGCACCTGAGCGATGTCGTTGTACAGGTAGTCGGTGCCGCAGTCCTTGCTGAAGGTGAGGTTCGTGCCGGGCACCTCGTACGTCAGCTCCGAGTTGCTGCCGGGGCACTTGTTAAGAGAGATTGGCGTGTCTGTCTCTGCGGGCTTGCTGAGATCGAACGCCACCGACGCTGAGGAGGTTGGGGATGCGCTTGCTGAGGACGCGGCAGGCGATTGGAGACTGCGGCGATGTCAACTTTTCGAATGTTCTGATTGTAAGACGTCGCACGGCGTCGGAAACATACCTTGCGATCTCGCTGTTTTTGCTCGCAAGCATTGCCCCCAATCCTCCAGCCACACCGATCAGCGCGCAAAATAGAAGACTCGACAGGCCCAGGAGCCAGAACGTCGGTTTGCGCAGGCCGCATATCGTGCCGTCCTCGGTGTGCCTCTTCTCCGGCGTCGGCGCGTGGTGTTTGTTGGTGTAAGTAGTTTCGGTGCAATCCGTCCGAGGCACATGCGCATGGTGATGCTGGTCGTAGTATGGTTGCGGCGTTGGTGTAGGCTGGTACGGCTGCGGTGCCGTGCTGTAGTTGAGGCCTGTGTTCACCTCCAGTCCGTCGGGAATGGCGTCGGCCTCGGGGCCGGGCGCACCGTTCGGGTTCTTGAGCATCTTCTCGGCTTCGGGCGATGCGGAGTGGCTACTGTGGCCGCTGTTCCCGTTGGAGTAGAAATGGTCGTGCGGATGCAAAGAAGCCATCGCGCAGAGGAAAACGAGGAAAAGCCACGTCCAAACGAAAAAGAGAGGGCGAGGCTGCTTGAATGAGGCGCCCCTACACCCCGTAGGAGACTTCGACAAGAAGCGAGTGAAACAGACAACCCAGAGTGGAATGGGGGAAGATCACAAAGTACCCTGGCATAATAAGATAACGTGCAGGACGGACGAACATGAGCCAGCGCCCCTCGGGGGATCGGGGGCAGCATCAGCACTTGTACTGGGCGGCGTAACGATCTAAGACAAACTTGGACGCCGTCCGTCCCATCGCCGTCGCAGGCGTAGGGCTGGCGCGAGGCGGGTTGGTGACACAGCTAGAGAGAAGCTTATGCTGTAGCCTACCTGCAAAGATAAGAGTCGCAGGGGAGAGGGAGCATTGCCCCTGGCTGTGAGTACTGATGGAGCGAGATGCCGGCCAGCTTTGAGGTGCTCAGCCGCTGGGCAAGCAGGCTGGCCGTAGTGGTTGTCGAATGAAGAGGCTTGCGCGAAATCGATCGGCGGCAAAGACTCTCCCGAATTGGATCTTTTGGGCGCGAAGGATGCGGCCCCTGGCCCAGTCTAATGCATCGTTGTGTAATAGAGCTCTGCCACAGCACCATTGTGCCAAGAATATGCGACCGTTTTGGCAAAGCAGGATCCTGAAGTCAGCCTAAACGACGCCATCAGACGTTGTTCAATCTCCCCAGCGGCCGCCAAAGAATCGGCTGGTCTGGCAGAGGATGACGCCGTCGTTGCATGTGTCGTATTTTCTTCCGACGGACATGAGACCGACCACCAAAATCAACTTGGCTCCTCAATGTGCGCGGTTGCCAGCTTTTAAAGCTTATATTTGATTGAAAACCTATTAGCCTTTGGCCCCCAACGTACACAAGGTGTGCTGGCTATGTGCACTGCGTGGAACCCGGACCGGGGCCGGAGACTTGTAAGTCACGAAATAGCTGTCCGCGATCCGGACCCATCAGTCTGACTTTAATTTCAAGGTTAAGTCCCGACGGTGGCTGCGCAAGTGGACCATGGCGGACATGAAGACGTGCTTACTGGGGCTGGCTTCGCCGAAATCTTTGAAATCATCGTCAAAAAATCCATGAGTGCAATGGTTAAGCGTTTCGAACAAAGCATGGCTGCCGAGGTGCATCGTCACCCAGGGGGATGTTCACTGTTGTCCTTGGTTGGGTGGACTCCTCAATGCACACTCGTCCCGACCGACAAGTGGTGATGGCCCCTCAAGGTGGCCATCGCAAAACACTTCCTTATCAACCTGTCTTGCCTACAGTCAGGGATGTATCCCACCCGACGTGGCGGTACCAGGAACGTGGCGGCTCTCGAAACAAGCTCCAGCCCAAATCCTCACCAGTCTGTGGCTTGCTATTCAGTGGCTTGCTTCGCGGATCTTGCCGCCCTACCACTTCGTGTAGGATGGATGAGACGGACCCGGAAAGCAATTGCAGGTTCAGTTGGCACCGATGAGACGTCCCTAGTGCAACATGTCGCGCATCGTTTGTAGCGCGTATAGAGTTGCACGTCATACCAGTCATAGTGGAAACATGCCAGTTACTCTATAGGCTTGCAGTCAGGGGTTTGGGCCCAACGCGCATCCCTTGTAGAGATCAGCTTGTTTGGCCCACTGGTGGTGCACTGGAAACATGAGCCAGCCTGTAGCTCCTCCTGGCGTTTGAGTAGTTGATCTAGCGTCAAGTGATCCAGCTCTAATTAAACCTCTCGCAATAAATGAAGAGGGTAAAAGGAACTTCCGCGACTAGATTCTTGTTTTACGTTGATTTATATCGTTGAAAGACTTCGGAGGAAATGAGTGTCTGTACGTTTCTGTTTGATCGGTGAGACATCATCACTAAAAATGTCGGCACCCACAGCTACCATAAATGTCTATGTTGCACCATACACATGGAAAGTGGCGACTGGCTGAATTGGGCACTTGTGAGTTATCTCAAGGCCCCCGAGAAATGCCTTTGTCAACTTCATGGCCTTATAGGGTGCTTTCTAGCTTCCAATGACCGCTTTAATGCTGAGAACTGTGTAACTGGCATTACCTGACGGCCACCAACGATGGATGGAAACTGCATCCATCGAAAGCGATAATGAATACGTATGTCTTCAAAGCTTATCCACCCCTATCCCATCGGGTGCGGATGGACAGCACTTTCGCCAAGACCACGAAATACCCAGTTTTCCCCACTTTTCCCCCGCGTTGAAAGGGGTACTTGACGATACGTCACTTATCCCTATGTTCATCTGCCTATTATCACCACAGTTATTACCATTTTGAATGATGCTGTGATGTCTTCTGGTGATTCTGATACCTCTGTTGCATCTAATGCTTCTGTTACTTCTGTACGCAGCTGTATAGTAGTTGAGGTCCACCCAGAAGACCTTACTGCTGCTTGCAATGCAGACTGTACGCCAGAACGCTGTGATGCAGCAACAGTGCGGCCCCACGAACCTCCAGCTACCGAGCATGGCCTTCCGGGTTCCTTTCGGCCCTTTGACGTGCCGGCC
>LFIW01002729.1:0-21404 GCA_001625285.1 Colletotrichum incanum | reverse complement strand
TGGCCGCGGAGGCGCCGGAAGCATCAGAATCACTAGAAGACATCGCGACACTGGTTGAAATGATAGTTCTGGTGGTGACAGGCAGGTAAAAAAGCACAAGGGTAAATGACGTAGCGTCTTGTACCGACGGAAGTGCGGGGTAAGAGTGGGTCCAAGGTGGGTCCTTTCTTTTTGACGTTTTTCCGCACTCGATGGGATAAGCCTGTTGATCCCAGCCCTTCTGGACCTTTTGGAATAGATGCCTTTGG
The DNA here is from genome assembly GCA_001625285.1 of Colletotrichum incanum. Classification (NCBI taxonomy): domain Eukaryota; kingdom Fungi; phylum Ascomycota; class Sordariomycetes; order Glomerellales; family Glomerellaceae; genus Colletotrichum; species Colletotrichum incanum. The sequence continues at coordinate 21,156 of LFIW01002729.1, read as the reverse complement.
GTATATATGTTCTGGGACTGCTGCCTCAGCTGACTGAACAGTTGAAATTGGTGCTGGAGGTCAGCAGACTTTCGTGGGGTTGACTAAGGCACTTCAGAAGCAGCAGATTCCCAGTTCTGACTGCTGCTCTAACTGCTTGCTGGTTGACTAGAGGATCCCTGACTGTCTGGTATATCCCTAGATATTAAGGAGTTAGATAGAGGTTGTAATAGACTAACAGGTCATAGTCCAGTGTATTTCCAGCCACTCTTAATAATCTGTACAATCAGGGCATCTCTCCTTGCCCTTCTATAATAGTCTAGGAAGTTCCTTTTGCCAGCAACAGTTGAATCGTTCCATAGTTTAAGGTATCTAAGGTACTTCCTATAGGCAGCCTTTAGAGGTTGAAAGACTGACTGATCTAGAGGTTGAAGGATATGAGATGTATGTGCTGGCAGGAAGAGGAGATAGATGTTATGCTGTATACACTGCCACATAAAGTCTGTAGTAGTATGGCTGTGATGTCTATCCATAACCAGCAGTCTGACCTCATCAGGCTGACTAGGGGCAGTCTGGGGGATAAAGACCTTTTCCAGCTATTCAAGGGCAGTGGCATCTGTTGTCCAGCCATTATCTGTAGCTGTAAACTGCCATCCAGCATATCCAGAGAGATCTAGAGGAAACCACTGCTGCTGGACTGTCTTACCCTTATATGTCAACAGTGGCACCAATCTAGCTGTCGAGAGCTCAGACTTCCGCAAGCGTCTCGCTCACCTGAGAACACGAACAACAGATAAGCATGGTGTACTGTACGTACTGCAGTAGGCATAATGGCAGTGAAAATTATCCGGCCTTGCGTGGCCGGCATCACTTATGGCTTTCTGATCACTCAGTGCTGGTGCAAACGCAGCAACAATTGGCCTGTACAATGCAGAAAATTGCCGGCCATTGACACTCACAGGCCCCATTACATGGCTGGCGCCACGCTAGCTCTGAAACGCAGCCTTCTGTCTCCTGTGAACAGTGTTGCCCTGCTGCGTATGCCTTTACAGTATGTGTGGCTTGTTACTGTACGAATTTTGATGTTTCTTTGGTCAAATGGCTCCTTTAGTGAGCAAAATGGAGTAGGGAAGCAACCCTTATTAGTCACGGACTGTTATAATGAGGTGGTGGAGAGAAATCAAGACCGCTTTTTGTTGATGCAAATAGACCAGGCAGATACGAACCTTATGAACTAGCTATTTATGCCAAAACCAACGTGCCAGCGTGGCACGCTCGTTTTGGCACCCTAGTTTTGGCATGCTCGTTTTGACTCGCTCGTGTCAAAATATGTCACGGGTCAAGTCGAGTAGGCATACATGCCAGGGCACGTGTGCCATGATATCATTCTTCATGTAGAAGTGATCTTACCAGTGCGATTGACTGATTTGGATACAAGACCTTCACACAGCGTGCCAAAACCACTGTGCCAACAAGGCAGGTCAGTGGGACAAAGATCTTCTTAAGCCAATCTACGGCAGTGAAGTTAGTCTTACGCCCATTACATATCGCTATGATTTACCCGCAAGCGAAAGCATTGAGATCTAGCGCTATTGGATTGAATATCGCGAGAGGCAGTGATAATCAGCGTCTAGGCCCGAGATCCAATCGCATTTACTACAAGTACCAGGCAATCATGTCCTTTGCCCTCGAGGATCCCAGTTACCAATGGAGTTGTTTGACAGTCAAGAACAGGCAGTTTTAGTTGCCTCTCAACCGGGGCTTCATGGTTATGAAACTTGTAGGGCAACAAATGACGGCTTGGTCGTCGGCGAGTATGACGCGCCCTCAGGGGCGATTGAGGAGTACCCATCTTTTGTGATGTTACTGCTCCGATAGGACATGAATTCCGCCTCCAATGCTTTCTTCAGCGTGGTGAGGAAGACAACTGACCTCTGGCATCAGTCAGACGGGATGAGAAGCTGCATACTACTGCAGTCGTCAGTGTGGTGGCCCATTGCCCAGGATTACCTTTACGTATCTTTGCCCTAACCGGGGCTGGGCATTGGCGACCGGTCACAGCTTCGGAGATGCCAAAGAAATGGAAACCCTGTGCCTCAGTGCCATAATCTCCATGCAGGCAAGGCTGCTCTAACAGATGTCAGCGACATCTACGGAAATACCAGCTGCTCACCCAGAGACAGCCTCGATGGAGGCAAGGAACGTAAAACCGTCCGAGTCGGGCGGCCAGCGATCCATATCATCAATGCCAGGCCTCTCCTTGCAAAACTTCTGCATGAGTAACTGTGTGACATAGCCAAGAGCATCGAGGTGCCGACGAATACTCTGGCCAGTAGATGGCTGGCAGAGTTGCTGGTTCGCTTATCTCAATCGTCAGGTAACTCTGAGCCACTTTCGTTCCAGTTGACTCACCTATCTTTACCAAGCCTCTTTCACTAATGAGAATGTTGTCGCAATCGAGAAGAGGATGATCCGACCCTTCTTCTTCCAAGAAGCAAATGCCATCTAACACCTACAAAAATAAAGGGACGAAAATGGTGAGCTGAAACAACGGCGCATGTACGATTTTGCGGTTTACCTGTCTCAGAATAGTGCCAAGCTGCGCTTCGTTTGGGTAGCGCAGGCTTTTGACAATGTGAAGCAAACTGAAAGCCATGTCCTCTAGTACAACGTGGCGATGGTCGTCTGTCATATAAGCTTCGTAGAAAGCCACAATATTCTGGTGCTTTATAGGTCGAAAGTTGCGAAGGGTCTGTTCGGCGATGTTGCGCGGAAACCGTCTTATGTTAACCCACGACATTGCCGTTCACAATTCTCCGCCCATGTCAGACAACTTGCAACTGGCCTCGTATCTTTTCCATGGCGAACATCAGTTGAGATCTAGCGGGTGTGTTGAGTCCAAAGAAATCAAAGCTCGAGACGAATCACTAAGATTTTCCACCGAAGTGTTGATTTTCTCGCTAGTACCCTGTATGTCGGCCGGAGATATATTCGATGGCTTAAACAAGTTGCGTCCAATTGGGCCAGTCCTATGCGTAAAGCCTCTTAATTTTGAGCTAGTAGGGTTCTCTGAAGAGGCACTAGAGCTATCTCCCGAAAAGTTGAGTTCAATCTGGGTTTCACGCGAACATTTTGATTGCCTTTCTCCAGAAGCGCTCCTTCGCAGTACGTATGTGCGCCACCGCTTCCGCCACGCTTGTTGCTACCGTAATAAACGTGCCGACAATCGCCTTTGCTGCTATCCTCTGCTTCTGTTGACGGGCCCTATAAGCTTGTCCTTGTACGCGTGCATCCATACGTTGGAAGCGTAGTCCACCACCGGCGTAACCGTAGTTGCAAAGAGCTGCCGAGCTGTTGCCGGCGATAGGCCCCTGAGACGTTGCAGCTCAAGTGCCGCTTTCAGTCCCTTGGATGATGCCCTTGCGATGTGCTCTTTGTACTTGAGTCCCGAGTCCACAATGCCGCCTAGGATCTTGGTATGTTTCTGAGGTTGAACGACTTGTCCTTTGATGGTGAAAGCTTCCAGGCCTGACTTGTACTCTTTCCGGGTCAAGTGGATGATTGTCGTCTTTTCTGCCTCGAACGTGGCTCCAATCCTTCTGTCCCAGTCAAGAGCATCGCTGATGATGGCTTCGATGCCTTCGCAGCTGTCTCGAGCCGTCTGTCCTGTCACCCTGGACTAAGGTAACATCAACGAAGCTGGCCTCGCATATACGAGATGTAGCGCATGGCCAGGCTGTACGCGTATCACGGTCTCGAACGACGTTCCGGGGCTCATCATCCTTGAGATAGCAAGTTTCTCCAGGAGGGATAGCTCTTGCGAGGCTCGTGAAGAAACCCTCCACCCGAGAACCAACTTGTGTCGGCATCCCCGAACCATCAGTCAAGGGGCAGCTTGTGTAAAACGCCGCAACCAGTTACGTAGGTTGCCACGACACCGAGCGGCCAGAAATACAAGGCTAGCAACTTCCCCTCTCGCCGACCAAATTCCCCTTTCGGCACGACTCACACCATGGGAGGGGCTGTCGGCTCTTCGACCTTAATGACAGTACGCGGGTCTGCCTAGACTTGGTGTGGACCAAGGATGAAAGGAATCCAGGGTGCGTTGGATATCAGCTAAGCCGACTTCCTGAGTTAACAAAATTACCTGTTCAGGCAATTCACGCCCTGGCCTTCCTGGACAATTGGCCCCCCCTGATGTGACTTTTCGACCAGATAACGCCGACGTTGATCACCTTGCTTATACGAGACGGGGAACACCGGATAGCTCGAGCTCAGCTCGAGGCACCGGCGCATTTTTCCCGAGACAATCAAAAGTTCCGCCAAATTCTTGCCTCATGTGGTATGGTTTGCGAGGTCGCATCGCTGATGGCCTCATGCTCACCCATGCTCAGGGGACTGCTTAGTTGTGCCGGCTGAAAGGTCGACCGGGCTCGATAGAGTGTCAGGCTCAACTGGACATGCCCTACTCGGTGTCACAAGAACGCCGAAGTTGTACGGCAAGTGTATGGGTGCCTATCGCAGTCTGACGACCATGGTTCATTCTCTAGGGAGGGCCGGGGAGCTGAGACCGTCCGGGCCAAGTTTAGAGCTGGTGACGTGGCTCGCTAGGTCTATACAGGGGCTCATGGCTTCGCGATGCTGCGGATATGGGCCAACCATTCGTCCGGCAAGTCCGCCATCACAGCCGTCGATGGGCGAGGCGGATCGGCAATTACAAACGAGAAGGCGCCCATCAGCGCGTCAGGGGCATCACCAATGCTTGGAGGAGAATATCGCATCATCCTGAGTACCGCATGACGAATGAGTTGCATTTAGCTAGTGGGCCAAGTGATACTGGCTTCGTATTCCCCTGTAGGTGTAGAAGCAGCAGGGTCTTCTATGGGTTGATGGGCGGATGTTTTGGTTGAACGGTCGTGTCCAGGAGAGGAGGGGCTCATTTCAAGACGGATAACACAAATATATAAAGCCCCCCTTTGGCTATTACCATGCCAGCCAGCTCATGCTAGATCAGTCAAACTCGCCTTTCTTCCTTTCGCCCACGATGGCCCTCTCACAGTTCAGAAAATTGGACGTAAAGTCCATGGAACAGTTGTACGAAAAAAAAAAAGAGCGTAAAAAGAGGCAACGCGCAGAGCAGAAACGTCGACACGAGCGCGAAGAGCAGCAGCAGCAGCAACAGCAGCAGAAACAAGCGCAACTCCTATCAACGGCCCTTGCAACACTCCTTGGACAGACCGTTGGAGTTCTGGGTGCGACAGAGGCCCAGGCCACAAGCTGTATGTCAACTACATTCTAACCACATCCCGCTGACGTCGACTTACAACCAATAGGGACAAGCGCCGACCCTTTCGCTAGCATTGGCAACCTTGACTTTGATTCCGGTGAGAATCTTTAAATCGGCGAAGCGTACACACAATGCGACTTCGCGTCCTTGGAGTCCACAGAACCGTCTTGTGAGATCGGTGGTTTCCTATCGACAATGCCAAAGCCTACCTTTGCAGACGATATCAATTCACATTCGCCATTTTGGTTGTCTTGCGCACCCCTACCTGCTCAGCCTTCCACAAAACGAGCCCCTCATGACGAGGCAAATCCATCTTCGGCTGAGGAACTGTCATTGGCTCTTGACCTAGCCAGACGGGCAACTGGGCAACTTCGCCTGGCAGATTCTGTTATCAGCGCCACGAACGCATGTGAGTAGCCAAGATTCGATCCAGGAAGAAACATCGGACTGACACAATCATTTCACAGCTGTAGTTGAAGTTGAAGATAGCAGCGAGAGCAGCGGGAGTTGCAATGCTGATGAGACCGACGACGGCAGGGGTTCTGACGATGAAGAGACCGATGTTGAGAGCTGCCATCAAGAGATGGCAGTCCCAAGGTGTGAACTTACGGGAAAAGATCTGTCGGGTAGTCCTGTACTACACGTCCCATGCGGACCGGCTAGCCAAGGAGGGCACAGCGCTGCCGGTCCCTCTAGGCCAACTAGCTACGCTCTCCGGGATCAGACGGCTTGGTAGAGAGAGATTGCGAAACCAGTACAGACAGTGGTGGGGTAAAGAGGCGACAGAACGGTACACCCAGCTTAGGCTGAGGTTACACTTCTGCCCTCCCGAACTCGCCCTACCACGGAGCACCCTCTACCACCTTTTAGCGGCCCGGTCGGGCCACAGGGACTTTAAACACTATCACCGACGCTTTAACCACACCGAAGCTTTACTAACCTGCTCCTACGGGGAGGCAAAGGAGGTAAATCATCTGGTCTACTGCCCAGCGACCTTGGCGAGGAGGCAGCAGTGGCCCACCCTCTACCCATCTGGTCCGCTCGACCCCATAGGACCTGTAGGATCCCTCGAACGATACTTTAAGGGACTAATGACTGACCTAAAAGGCTTTAAGGCCTTCCTCCGCGTGACAGACTTCTTCCAGAAGATCTGTCCACGCTACTAGAGAACGGGCTTCGGCACGGGATCTAGACAGCCAACTTAACCCTCATAGGGAATAGACAGGAAGCAATAAATCTAGGGAACCAGCAGGAACCAGGGACAGACAGAACACATAGTAGCCATCAGGCAGGATTTAGAGGACGAAAGGAAGGGCGATATATAAAGTACGTAGTCCTAGCCCACGGCTCTCCACGCCACATACCCCTCGGGAGGTCTGCGACAAGGGCTCCACCCTTGCCGCCATGGCGTTAAATACAACAACAACAACAAACAACAACAACAACTAGTCGTTGCCACAGGGTATTAAACTGATAGGGTCCTCCGCTTCAGACCGTTCCGGTGTTTCAGCCGAGCGACGAGGCTGTTTCAATTTCGTTTGACAGCCTCTTACTTAAATTTTCTGCCGGGACTCGAGATAGCAATACGCGTAAAGTCCTGGGTGGCAGAGCCGGTGATTTTGCCCCGTTGTCGACTTTGCGAGGCCTCATTCGATTAGCCTGGCGTAGTTCATAGCTCTCGCTGCCGCCTTCGGTTGGCTCGCCTCCCCGTTTCTTCCGACAGGTAACAATATGGCCAACTTGCCCTGAATCGGAGGCGTGATCAGACGCTGAGGTAGGGAGTGAAAAATCGCCTGTTTAAGGCTTTTTCAATCCACCCAAGAAACCAACTGGTGCCTTTACGGAGTCGCTAAGAAATAGGTTTCTAGCAACAGACGGGCACTCCGGGCAGTTAGGCGCTGCGGGTTTGCTTTGTGACAGGACGTGTAGTATTTGTTGTTATTGTTATTATATTTAACGCCATGGCGGCAAGGGCGGAGCCCTTGTCGCAGACCTCCCGAGGGGTATGTGGCGTGGAGAGCCGTGGGCTAGGACTACGTACTTTATATATCGCCCTTCCTTTCGTCCTCTAAATCCTGCCTGATGGCTACTATATGTTCTGTCTATCCCTAGTTCCCGCTAGTTCCCTAGATTCATTGCTTCCCGTCTATTCCCTATAAGGGTCAAGTTAGCTGTCTAGATCCCGTGCCGAAGCCCGTTCTCTAGTAGCGTAGACAGATCTTCTGGAAGAAGTCTGTCACGCAGAGGAAGGCCTTAAAGCCTTTTAGGTCAGTCATTAGTCCCTTAAAGTATCGTTCGAGGGATCCCACAGGTCCTATAGGGTCAAGCGGACCAGATAGGTAGAGGGTGGGCCACTGCTGCCTCCTCGCCAAGGTCGCTAGGCAGTAGACCAGATAATTTACCTCCTTTGCCTCCCCGCAGGAGCAGGTTAGCAAAGCTTCGGTGTGGTTAAAGCGTCGGTGATAGTGTTTAAAGTCCCTGTGGCCCGACCGGGCCGCTAAAAGGTGGTAGAGGGTGCTCCGTGGTAGGGCGAGTTCGGGAGGGCAGAAGTGTAACCTCAGCCTAAGCTGGGTGTACCGTTCTGTCGCCTCTTTACCCCACCACTGTCTGTACTGGTTTCGCAATCTCTCTCTACCAAGCCGTCTGATCCCGGAGAGCGTAGCTAGTTGGCCTAGAGGGACCGGCAGCGCTGTGCCCTCCTTGGCTAGCCGGTCCGCCTCTTCGTTGCCCTTAATCCCCTGGTGCCCTGGCGCCCAGTGGGTGTGGATGTTGTATATCCTAGCAGCAGCTTGGATCTCAAGCACCGCTGCTTGTGAGGAGTCTGGGGCCTCGCCCCGTATTCCTTGGATGACACTGGTGTTGTCGATGCAGATGTGTATGGGCTGGCCTTGGGCGGTTAAGAGGGCCCGCCGGAGTCCTATCCTCGCCCCTTCAGCCTCAGCGTCGAACACCTCTGCTAAACCGAGTCGGCCGCAGCCCTGGGCCACGCGCCTGTTGCTGCGGTAGATAACGAACCCATATCCTGTGGCTCCGTTCGTCGCTTTGGAGCCATCTGAAAAGACAACCATGTGGCTGACTGGTACGGTCTTTAGCCAGGCCTGGAAAGCTTTGGTTGCCTCTTTCTTAGTCTGCAGGACTATCAGGTCTTGTGAGCCTGGGAGGTACTGCGGTTGGATGAGTGCGGGTCTCGGGCATTTTGGTGCAAGGTCTGCAGTCCGTTGGAGCTTCGTCTGCTGCCGCCCTCGTTGGGAGAGCCTCGGGACAAGAGGGTGTTGTAGATCAACCTTCTTTAGGCGTGCTGCAAAGCGTAGGCGGACTCCTTCCAGAGCCACCTTGCTTGGTGGTAGTCCAGCATCCCTAAGGAGGCTGCGTGTCGGAGTTGTCTTCCAGGCCGGCAGGATTGCCCTTGCCGCTGTCGTAATGACGCTTTCGACCTTGCGCGCAAGGCTCTTCTGGCCTGTACTGACTGAGCCTATCTGGGGGATAAGGTTGCGGCCGGTATCGGTGGTTCTGCCAGGGGCTGGCTTGGTCATGCCTCCATACCAGGTCTCGGCCCCGTAAAGGGCGATTGGCAGGACGCAGGAGATCACAGCCTTGCGTACAGCAGCGGCCGGGAGCCCTCCTTTTGTGTTTGTCAGGTGTCTAAGATGTTGAGCCGCCTTCTTCGCCGCAGCCAGCTTCGTTTCAACATGGTGTCGGAAGGAGAGCCTCTTGTCGAACCAAACCCCTAACCAGCGGATAGGCAAAACGGATGCTTCTATGTGGCAACGACTAGCTGCGTCCTGGTACATCATTTATGCACGACTTGTATGATACCTCCAAAAGAAGCAGGTGCAAGGAAGCAAGGCAGGGTCGCTCGCGAAAAATATCGCCTGTTCCCTCACTTCGCCCAAACCACCTTTCTAGAAATCATGATCAGACCGAGAGGTGCGGATTGGTTCCCCCTCCACCTATCAAGACCACGGCGAACCTACCAGTAGCCACATGCCATGTTTGCGGCTTTTCTGCGAAACACCTATTACGCATGATCAACACTTACGAGGCTCTCAATGGGGGTATCGCTAGGTTGCCTGATGGTGAAAGACGAATGGACATGCTTGAGCTATTCCTTGGGTTCATCAAAAACTATGCTACGGAGAGACTTCCACACAACGAACTAATCACGGGGGAAGACGAACCGCATAACACGACTTATCAAGATCATTCAGTGGAGGTTGCTGTCGGACTGTCACACGGTGATACATTCAAACAGAATGATGGCTCGGACGACAACACCGATGACAACGACAGCCAAAGCGACAACCAAAGTGGCAATGATTGTTCTTATCATTACCCCAGCCCAGACAGTCTTGAAGAAGACGTTAAAAGGTCTAAGCGCCGCCGTTAGACGGATTGGGAAGAGGAGCGTCTGCGTGTATACATTGAAGAGGGGAAGGAGTGGTCATGGATTGCAAAAAGGCTGCATCAAAGCGAGCCAGCTGTGACTCAGCATTGGGTGATAATGGAGAGGCAAGACAAGGAGGCAGCAAAGTAATTCAGGCGTATTTGCTACTAAGTTACCAATGACTTCAGAGGACTGTCATTTGATATCTTGCGAGACTAACATCAAACGTATTTAATAGGAAGTGGTATATATCATCCAAATTGTATGCATCACCAGCACTAAGATAACTCACACAAACTCCAGCAAGACTTATAAGTCATTCTGTTCACTAAGAAAAGGCCGATTTAGCCTCTAATAAAGATTAAAGTAGATACCTCCCGAGAAGTCGGCAACGTCCAAAGTCCTCCAGCGAGTCAAGTCCAAGCTGAAGCGAGTAAAACTTTGCGTGCGTTTGCCACTTTCAGACCTCTAGGTCCACAAGTTATTAACAGACTAAGAGCTCCCAGGTGCTTATGCCGAAGTTAGTTCGGACCTGGAAACTAGCGATAAGGATGGCGCTTATAGATCCAACGACGACTGCGTCAGAGAGCAAGCCAACGCTAGCAAAATTCAGCTTGGGCCCCAGGGCTGTGAGAAAAATTCTGCAGGAGACTGTTAGCACCAGCAAGGCTCTGAGACCACGACACACGTCATCACAATCATCATCAGAACCAAGACGAAGGTCAGAGCGGGTTATAAATCGACCAAGGACAAGTGGAACTATAACCCCGCCGGTCTCTCTTGCTTCTATCGATAACAAAATAGACCCTAAATCTTTCTTAGCGCGATATAATAACTGGCCTCTCAGGAATACAGTCCTGAAGCGCATCACAGATAGAGTTTTAACGACGTTTCAACTGCAATAGGAGCAGCCATCCACAGAACGACAACCGCATTGCTATCCCTTGATAAGACAGACCTCGGGTTCTTCGCTAGAGAGATAAGAACCTACGAGGCGGTCTGCTAAGTCCAGGGCCCCTTTTCAGAGCATAAGAATAGACTCTTGCTTCAACTAAAGGGACAGAACCTTTCATAGAGGGAGACCCACATCTGTTTCTCGAGTTCCTTTCTGGGCCGGTCTCTCGGGACGCTACAAATCCACTTCTCTACTAAGCTAAAGATATCGAGATAAAAGAGCTTGGTAAGGTGCGATACAGACATATAAATAGTTAGATAGATTGAGAGAATGGTAATAGACTTAGATATGTGAGGAGAGAATTTAGATAGTGTGCTAAATAAATGTGTCAGATAGCGATGTCACACGCACCAATTACTGTCTCAGAAAAGGTTTCAGTATCAAGAAGCTGGTTCTCTAGTCTGTGTTCCGAGAGAACCGCTGCCCTATATCCCCAATCAACTATTCGCTTTCGACTGATGATAGGATGACACGAATTTGCCAACGTACTGCCGACAGCTGGAACAATCCTCCCATCCGCCATCTACAAGATGCGTTTCCTTCCAGAAGCAAAAAACCTCCTGGCTTTCAACCTTCTTCCCTTTCTTCCCCTTCTTCTTGGCCTTCTTAGGCCATGACCACCCATCTTCTTCTATCTCCGCCACTGGTTCGGGTTCGGGCTCGAGTCCTGGTATAGATTCCATACAAGCTTCCGGCTGAGGCTCGGTCGCAACCTCCGCTGTTGGCTCAGGCTCTGCCACGACGTCCGCCCAGGCTACCGGCTCAGGCTCGGCCGCAACCTCCAACGATGGCTCAGGCTCGGCCACAACCTCTACCGATGGCTCCGTTTCAAAATCTGGTGCGGGCTCTGGGCTAGGCTCTGAGGCTAAATACTGCGTTGTGTGTGAAGCATCGGTTGAGGGTGTCGCATCAGTTTCTGAAACAGTCGATAGTTCCGGCCGAGACAGGTCACGAGACTCGGCAGACTGTAGAGAAAGTGAGTTCTCGCAGCAGATTAGAACCAGGGTCTCGGCCAGAATCTTCGAGTATGGGGTGTTGACGCGAAAGCATCCCAGAAAGACCGACTGGTTCAAGGAGGCTGGCTCCTTAAACAGGTGTCCAACACGCAACTTAATAAAGGCCAAGAACCACGAATCATCGTCTAGGAGAAATTCGCATGCACCGGCAGCCAAGACGATGACTTCCAGCGCGGGTAACGCATCTGCAGACTGACAGATGTTTTCCTTAGCCAGCTCGGCTAAACCCGGTAGACTGTAGGCTCGGGCAGCAGCGTAGACATGTACACTGGTTTCAAAGTGGGCTGACGTCTTGGAGTCGTGTTGTGGATGGTTCTCGTGGAGGGTTTGCCAAGTGCCAGTATAAAGGTAGTGGACGAGAACATGGCCTGCTTCGTCCGGTACATCCCTGATGCGGATCTCATTGAAGTAACCACGAATCTTTTCAAGCTCAGGACTCGCACGGATAAGGTCGCGATGTACAGTAAAGAGCATAAATCTCTTCCTCTTTTGCACAAGCTTTCAATGTTTAGGAGAGCCAGAACCTGCTGTTACACCTGTTTCAAACGTCTGTCATTGGCTGTGGTTGCCTGTTTGCAAACAAAGTGTGGAGTCAACGTAGCTTACGACAGTGCGAGTGGTCTCTTACCCCTGAAGTATACTTGATTACATTCATTTTCGGCTGTAGACAGGGTCAATGCTTCCCTCGAAACGCATCGATGAGCTGTACACAGTGCTAAGACCTTCAAATTGAGCCTGTGTGGGGCAAATTAAGAGAACTGAAGTGTGTTTCCAAGAGGAAGAGATATATGCTCATAACTGTATCGTGAACGGTTGTTGGTTTTTGAAATAAATTATGCAGCTCGAACTTGTGTAAGGGCTTTGGGTGAATATCAGCCTTACGTTCAGTGATAGCGGAGAGGATAAGACTTACGACGCCTCAGGGTCGATATCTACCGTGACGCCATCGTCAGGAGGCGTTTGGCATTCTGCTGCCTTTTTTTGCTTCTTTTTGCCTATCATTATTAGGGTTGGTCTGCTTCAGTTATTGAATGCCTTGCGTCAGGTTCACGAGGTCTTCTTTTGTATCTGATACGCACCACTAGATTACATACTCTTGCTACTGGTTGCATTTGTGAATGCACAGCGCCAAGTGAATTGAAAATGAGCTTGCTGCACATAGGCAGACGCCCCGCACGAGTTATATGTGCTCTCCTGCAGCTAATGACGACCCCGACTTCAGCTGTGCGTCCTTACCGGTCGTTTTGTGTAGTTGGCGTGCTGCAGGCTTGCAGCTGGTGAAGGCTCTCACTGTGCTTCGTTCGCCTCAGTCTGATCAATGGCTATCTGTTGGTCCACGTTTCAGACATATCACCACCCGCATTACTAAACCAGGTGTCTTAGGGACAATATTGGAGTGCCATTCGGCGGGTAGGTTGCATTGCAGCTGCTAACAATAAACGTGACTTGCCATTTCCCCGGGCGTTGTGTTTATCGTGAGTGCCAGCCATCCATCATATGCGGTAAAGCCGCACAGAGGCGGATTCACACAGGACGTCGACTGAGTTCTCTACCGGCATGAGGGAATGGCCCCCATTCAACGACGACACTCTGGTTGGTCAACGTACGGCAAGGCGCCTTCTCTGACACAAAGCCTCTCAAGTTGTAGCAAGCTTACCGATACTTCCTATCTTTCAGCACACCGAGAGCGCTCGTGCAACCTTGCGGATCATCCGATTGGATACTGATGGCCGAGACGGGTCGTTACACAGTGACGCACAGTAAGAATCGATGGAGACACGCTATTTGATGGGCACAAGTGTTGAAACGCTTTGGCCGCGGCTCTTCCGGTGAAGTAGCTTTTGATAACGGGCCCAGTCCGCCCGCAAGCGAGACGCTGTTGAGATGCATACATGGCATAATTACGACGTACGTGGCCTACCTTGGGACGGTTGCAAATGTGACATGCGCGATAAGCACGATGCATTTGACCTATCGATGCAACTGTTGGTTGAGATTTGATAAGTGAAGACAGGCCAGGGAGTGCCCACCCCTTTATAGCGGAGCCGTGCTTAACGGGTAGGTACTACAGTACAGTATGCTGCAGTTTATACTCCATTTGAGAAGGTCAACCAAAAGCATCCGCAAGCCTTGCTCTTTTTGCAGTAGTGTACTCAATCGCATGGTGCCTGACAAGGGAATGGCGCCACTATTTCAAGGATGCGTCTCCTGTACTTCTGCCTCTTCTCTGGCGTCTGTGAAAGGTTCTCTGACTGGAGACTGAAAGCGCCCGTGGCCTGCTTCTTGCAAGGGTTGAAGATGGCCATGGGGCAAAGCCGCTCATTACACCCGTGAACTGCTCTTGGCATAGCACCCACTGGCTCAAGCGTGGCTGTTGGAATGGCACCTCCAGATCGGCACTCTGGTTGGCCAACGTACGACAGGGCGCCTTTCTCAAGGGGATACAAGACCCACTTTCCATATTCATATCACGCAGAGAGCGCTTGTGTATCTTTGCGGATCATCCAATTGGATACAAATGCCTGAGGCGGGTCTGTAATCAAGGAAGCCCTGTCATAATTCAGATGCCCTAGGTTTCATTACATCAGCCTCAACAAGCTTCCAGTGACAGATTCCTGTTCTTTTTCGAAATCATCCTTTCCTTGCTTCTGTGTTCTCCGTCGCTACCTGTGATTCTGATCGTTAGGGCCGGGTGAGCCTAGGGGTCGGCGACTGCGAAACTCGGCCCGCTCGAAATCCACAATCATAACGTTACCACTTTTTTGATCGTACATGATGTTGCGCGGCTCCGCATCATGGTGAAGAATGTGCAGCCTGTGGATTCTCTTGTAAGCCGCGGCAACCTTATTCACGATATCTATCTTGGTAGTTTGGTTGGTGTAGTCGAACAAAGGCAGTCCAGCCCAGCTGAGGAACAAGAAGTGCTCAAAGACACCACTGTAGTAGGTCATCTCTGATCTCGTTGAAGCGGTCCATGTCCATTGAGCTAGTCCTTATGCCATGCGCTAGCACTCCAAAAGTTGGGATCCGTACCGCGGCTCCGTTGCCGATGCGGGTTTCCCAGCCTCGGCAAACTGCTGGCCCCGCCCGATGGGCAACTTGGCAACTTCGCCTGACAGATTCTGTTGCAAGCGACATGAATTCATGCAAGTCGCCAATATTGAATCGAGGAAGAAACATCGGACCGATATGATCATGGCACAGCTGCAGTTGACGTTGAAGATAGTAGCGAGAGCAGCGAGAATTACCATGCTGATGAGACCTCGGACGACGGCAGGGGTTCTGACGATGACGACACTGGCGTTGAGAACTGTCATCAAGAGAGGGTGGTTCCCAGAGCTGAACTTGCAGAGAGTTCCCTGGGTAGGCTTGTGCTACACGTTCTGTTAGAATGCAAGTTCGCAGCGCCTGACTGCCTGGGGAGCTCGCCCGTTGCTAGAGACACAGTTCTCGGCGATTCAGCTCACGCACCAGTTGGTTCCTTGGGTGGGTTGAAAGAGCCTCAAACAGGCGGTTTTTCACTACCTACCCCAGCGTCTGATCACGCCTCCGATTCCGGGAAAGGGGGCCAAATTGTTACCCGTGAGAGGAAACGTGATTTCGGCACAACTGGAGGTGTTTGCGAGAACCTTAAACTACAGTACACCCGGCTAAACAGATAAGGCCTCGGAGAGTCGACAACGGAAGAGAGCCGCCTGCTCTGGCTGGCAGTGGCAGCAGGATCGCCAGTGCACGTGTCACTGATGTACAGGCAAGTGATAGACTGGTAGCCAAGCAGTAGTCTCCAGCCTTGTAGGGAATTATTTTGATTTATCATTGGCTCATACCTATTGCAGGGCTTGGCGAATCTTCCTCTTTACTTCATCTGCTTGGGCCTCGACACACTCTACTATTTGTTTCGCCATGCTGTCCTCGATCAACTTGCGCATGTCTTCTTTGAATGTGTCGCCAATGTTTGCCTTCAAGTCCTTGAACTCGTCACAAACGTCTGGTATTTGATGTACAACCTCGACGTACTTGTCCTCCAGCTCGCTTACTTCAACAGATAGATTGTTGATGGCGTCATCAGCTTGATCTTGACGAGTTTCCAGCCCTAAACAGTCGGCCTCCAACTCATCATGTAGTCCCTCGAGCTTTTTGTTCCACCTCTGCAATTCCCCGACATTCTTTTGTAGATGTTCAATCTGTTCGTGTTGCAGTTCAAGTTGATGGCGTTGCTGCTCAAGTTGTTGGCGTTGCTGTTCAAGTTGTTGACGTTGCTGTTCAAGTTGTTGGCGTTGCAGTTCAAACAAATGCAGGAAACGCGCTGCATTGTTCTCGTCGTCCGAGTCCAAGGATGTAGATGGAGGTATTTTTGCCGCGTGAGAGGCGCCTCTTGCAGTCGTTCTTGGCGAGCAGACAGCGGCAAACGAACGTTTTCTTTTGGGGGTTGCGTGCGTATTGATATCTTGTTCTCCGCAGAAGGCGGGCGGGGACAGATCCAGCACATCGTACGGCTGTTCGGTATCGCCGTACTCCGGTGGGGCAAGGCCGCCAGCTGGACTTTTGGCGAAAATGGCCGCGGCTGCGGCGTCTGATCTGACCGTCGGCGACCGTTCCTCATTCAGATATTCGGCATACGGCGGTGGTGACTCTGGGAGACGTGGGTCAGTCTCAAAGGCAAGGGTGCTGCCGCACGACGCCGTCGTGACTGAGGCGGGAGAACTGCAGCGTTCCCTCGAGGGCGGAGAGCGGTGATGGTCACGGGGTATGTGCACTTTGCCGCCAATGCCATTATAAAGCCTGTTCACACTCCGCATACCCTTGTACGACTTCCTCAGGGCTTCCAGAGACGTGGACGACGGAACGGCCCTCTGGTACGTTCTGATATTCTCCCTTGTCAAGAGATCGTGCTGGAAATATAGGGAAAACCACGAAGCAGCCGCGAGCGATTCGGTCCCTTCAAACGCGGACCGGGCCGTGTTGCCGAGAATCTTGTCGACATCGAAATCCAACGGTACGACGAGCTGAATACCCTCGCCACCGCGCAGCCGGAACCGGAGGCGGGTTACTGAGTTCATGTCGTTTAGTCGCTTACAGACATCTTCGAGGTACGGTGGGTTTTGAGCGTTGGCATTGGTCTTATCATAATCCGTTCGATCCAGCGAGTCGAGAGAGTCAGCCGTAATTCGCAGGTACACGAAGGTTTTGGTGGAGGTGCTGTCAGTGAAGGAGATATCAAGACGGAAAAGTACCAATCCTTGCGGCGAACATCGGATACGAAGTTCAAATCGCTGAGGGATGATTTTGGGTGGTCGTCCTGGATCTTCACGCACCGCAACAACTTCGCGGACAATGAAGTCTGGCTTGCTGGGCGGCATGTTGTATATGCTTTCGATCGACCTTCTGGGCTCGCACGTAGAGGACGTAACCAATGGAAACCAGGAGAGGGGTTGATACTTATCTTTGTGATGGCGTTGTCCTTTCCTCCTCTTTACAGCAAGTCCTTCGCGCGATTATCGTGGACAAGACGCGTCCGACGAGATCCCGACCCTACTCGCGATGCATCGAGGGCTCTTGTGCGAACAGTAGAATGACAGGGGCGACGGGTGACAGATCCGCTTGGGAAGGGTTCCGACGGGTCCCAGTCCTACTCGCACAATAAGTCGGTTCAGCATCAGGAGCAGTTGATCGATCGGGACGCCTGGGACAAGTCTGTCCGTTCAAAATGCGCGCGGAAGGCGAAGGCAAAATGAGAGACAAGACGCGGGTGTGGATAGGATTGGAGATAAGGATGAGGAGTGGACTAAAAGGAGAGAGTTGGATTGATGGGCAAAACGACGGCTGCCTGAGGATGGAGTGGTGCGGCAGCAAGTTATTCCATAAATGGAATCCACCCGGAGAAAGTGACCAATTGGTTGGTTTAGCTAAAGCGGATCTGTACACCAAAGCATTGCAGACCCACACAACACGGCCTCCCTTACCTGCAGCGCCATGTACACAGCACACCCCGGTGACATAGATCCGAAGAAGGCTCCCACCGTGTTTGCTTGGCAGAGTGAAATTCGTTGCACGACGCGAAGCTGTACAAGCGATGACCTTGTCAATAGCGGTTGAAGGGTTCGTTTCCACACCAATAATGATCCCTGTTGAGAAGCTCGTTCGCATATCATCGGTCAAAATGCTCGGCGAATCGCTGATGCAATACCCCCGCAAATGTTACTCCGCCCGAACGAAGTATATATGGTATCCGGCGAAAGTTTTATGCCCCTAGTCAGGTATTGTCCATCCACCCCTATGCCTACCCCCCCAGGCGGGTGACAAAAGAAATGACGCACCTAAAACTAGGCCCTAGGGCATGTACCTAAAATAACCACATTTTACCATACTAAAAGAAGTACTGACTCTACCACCCAGTTATCTGCCCATTGCCATCAATTACATCCTGCATCCTATGAGGCATCGTCTCAACCCAACAATCTATAGTTGACTGCTGAAGACGGTCCCAGCCTTCAATCACAAGATTCTTCAGCTCTTGCTCATCCTACGTCTCATAATTTGCAATATGTGCCTTTGGGACTTTCCAGCAGTTCTCTATGATGGAGAGATCTGGAGATCCAGGCGTGTTGAAATATCGCTTGAATCCACGCTCCTCCTTCCAGACCTTCACTATATTCTTCCCTCCAGGCCTATGGCCAGAGTCTCCATCTTCCTCAAGAACAAATTGCTCCCCATTATCGATCCAGGAGCCAACAACAAGCTTAAGTATCTGGTCAAGATAAACCTGCTGTGACATCTTTCCATTTTTGTTTGTTGGAACTTCATAGAAGATCAGATTTGACTTGAATCCATAGCCAACAGCAGCCCAGGCATGGAGTCGCTTCAAATCCTTCTCTCTTGGAGAATCTCCTTCCTGGATACAGTCTGGGCAGTATCTCTCCCCAGGCTTTCGGATAATGCGGAGCTTGCCTTGAGGCCCGAGGCTGAAGTGCACCTCATCGGAGAATCGAATGTCGTACTAGTGGTGGGGACGGGGTCGTAACTCTAGAGCCTTCTGGGCGTCTCTGACTCTCCGGGCTGCAATATCTCGAGATACCCAGCCAATGTCGCAGGCAACACACTTCCTCCAGCCAATACTGCCCATAGCACGTTGAATAGTGCGCCAGCTGCAATCAACTTGAATGCCGGACTCAACAGCAAGGGATTGCCATGTGAGGGCCCGGGCCTCAAGCCCACGGGACCAGAGTGTCTTCTCCATTGCCTGTAGATCTGCTGGCTGCAAGAGCTTCCTTCGGCCTCGGGTCTCAGGGAGCTGGGGATCATGATGCCGTTGTCTTTGGCGGGCGTCTTTTATAATCCTCCAGCCTTGCCTTTCGCTGACGCCAGCGTGGTGAAAAACGCGGGATTTGAATAAGGGACTTTATACCTCTCTAAGTAAGAGAGAGTACCTAGAACCTGGGATCTTTGAGGGGTATTATAGTGCTGGTTTTCCATAATGAAGATGGGATATACTGGAGGAAGAAAACTGCCCTTAATTGCAGTATTTAGCTTGGTGTGGTGGAGGGGAAATAGGTGGTGGGCCTAGGTGCGTCATTTTTTTTGTCACCCGCCTGCCAGGGAAAAGTGGAGTGGCCCTTTATATGAGTAAAGAGCCAATCAACACAGCAGCCTAATGGCTTACGTCAGATTGCAACACCGCATTAAATTATGGGTCTCAGAGCAGCGCGAGACTTAAAAAGTCCTGGCTGGGGCCTGTGGTTTCAAATCCGTCTTTCGCTGCACATCCCTTCGACATGGCTGACCAGACGCAGGGCAAGGAGCCAGCGCGGTTTCCTAAAGGCACGCAGTCTTCTTTCAGTAAGAAAGGCAACGTCAGGTTGTTTGACGAACCGATTCATGTGCAGGACACCATGTCCGCAATACGCAAGCGAGACAATGAGAAGGGGGCTCAGGCGCTTGTGGAGCCTAATGTCGGCAAGCGCCTTCATGTGCAGGACACGACGTCTTCGAAGCACAAGCGATATGAGATGTGGACTGAGCCGGATGCTGAGCCGGATGCGGAGGCTGCTGAGGAGCTAATAAAGAATAAGTACCCTCGTGCCTACGTTATGCGTTATTGCCAAGTCGAACGGTTTTTACAGAGAAAGAGGCGCAAGGTGGCGAGGAGGAACATGTTGCTCAATCGGGTGGTGCCTCAGGAGCTTGAGGACGGGCGGGAAGGGAGTGTCGGTGGGCCCGTTAGTCTGGCTCTCGAGGACCCGCGAGGTGCGGGAACACAGAGTGGACGTTAGGGACCCCGTCAAGCGGTCTGTGCAGTGGGAGAAGCCCACGATCTGGACTTGAAACAAGGATAATGATCCGCGTAAGCATCTGGGTGTGAAGGTGTTCTTTGACCTTTCTCCGCCTTCGCTTTTGATAGTTGAAGCAGATGGGCCGCTTTATCGTGAGCAGCAGCAGTAGCTTAAATCGAGTGTGTTTCTTGGGTTGATATTCGGTTGTAATCTCCCCTGATCATTGTGAAATGCGTGCACAAGCGTAGCATCAATACAGCAAAATACATTCTCTTCAATCACTTAATTAGCAAACTTCATCAACCAAAGTAATGTAAAGTTCTCTCCAGGAAATCATTCGTCATCTACGTTGGCAACAGATATGCCAATAGCTACATAGGAACGTCAAGTCGCGTCGCGTCGCGTCTCGCCCCAAGATGGGCCATGATGTGCCCACTGCTTTTGAAGCCACAGAGTGGCGCATGCAGGCTGGCCTGGGCTAATTAGATAACAATGCTGAAGCGGGTGGGGGAAAAGAGCCTTGCGAAACTGATAAGAACTGATAAGATAATATCCGCTCGTCGCGCCTCCGCTCGTGTGCTGTCCCGCTACCACATACTTTCCCGTGATGGACCCCTAGTCTAGTATACCATCACGGAACGCGTCGAGAAACAGGCATACTTGTATAGCCATTGGCTAGATCCCTCAATCGATCCACTTTTGCGCTCTTGACTTTCTCGGCGCCTTCCACGCTCTGGCATTGGCTGATATCGTGCACGGGGTCCTGTCCATCCGCGGCCCTACCCAGAGATCTCGATGCGTTCCCTTGGCTCTGCTATTGGCTGCAGTGCAGTGTCAGTGACAGGATCCTTGCATACTTCTATGCGAGTCATGGACATAACCCATCCAGAATGGTCTGACTGTACTTAAACAGGCCAGCCTGTCATTTCCACCTGGCCCTAGCTCTGTAACAGTTATTAGGATAGCATTAGTGTCAGACCTGGACATTGCATATCCGAGTCATGCATACAACCCATGCTCGATTCCCTATTGCAATAAGGGATATAGGCATTATGGCCTTGAAACCTTGTTCTGTTTCTTGTTTTAAGTTAGACATGTGTCAACAACAACAACATCACCTCACTGGCTTAGCAGGAATAGACCAATATGCATGTTATTGCTGGCTGCCAAGCTGTCGCCTGACAATTAGGCCCACAAGCCTGTGGTGATCCCATCCACTCTTTAGTACGAATAGACACTCTTTTCTGCTCACTCATATATGCATA
>LFIW01002723.1:0-21641 GCA_001625285.1 Colletotrichum incanum | reverse complement strand
ATTTTCTTCCTCAATGTGCGTGCCATCACCCAATACGTCCGTTCTGGCTGGCATTAAAGCCATCGACTGGACCGGCAGTGCTTTGTGTATAGGCGGATCTCTGATGGTTCTTCTCGCTCTCGACTTTGGAGATGTGACGCACCCTTGGTCCTCTACTACTCTAATTTGCCTGATTGTATTCGGCTTTGTCGTTGTTGGCATTTTCCTCTTGAACGAGTGGAAATTTGCCGCCAACCCTGTCCTTCCTCTACGGCTGCTTTCGAGCTGGTCAAAAGCGGCAGCATACAGCGTGTTCGCGTTTAACTCGTACGTCTTTATCGGCATTACGTACTATCTGCCTTTATATTCACAAGCCGTATTAGGCGCGAATGCTTTAACATCTGGGCTATATATGCTGCCTTTGATTGTTTCATGCTCGTTATCCGCGGCTTGTGCTGGCATACTCATTCAGCGGACTGGCCGTTACAGGGTGCTCATGTACGCGGCACAGGTCCTACTGATACTTGGCACCGGTCTTTTCATTAACCTCGAGTTTGAAAAGAATCTGGCAAAGCTATTCATGTTCCAGATCCTCACCGGCGTCGGTGTCGGACTGAATATTGAAGCACCTGTTTTAGCAGCTCAGGCCGCCACCACGGTACGCGATACTGCTGCTGTGGTAGCCACCATGGGTTTCCTACGATCAATTGCGACAGCCATCTCTGTCGTTGTTGGTGGTGTTGTCTTTTAGAATGAAATGAAAGCTGAGAATTCTGCCTTGGCTGATCAGATTGGTCATAAATTGGCTAGCCAATTTCACGGGGGCAACGCGTCAGCCCATGTTGAAGATATTAGTCTACTTTCGACAGACCAGCAAGTACCTGTTAGGCAGGCTTACTTCAGAGCACTTAGAATCGTGTGGATTATGGTAAGTATCCGCAGCTGCGAGGCACTGCAAGTTTCGGGCTTGCGGATAGTTCAAAACAAGCTCCTTTTGACTTGTGTTCATCCACTAACAATAGCATGCAGTATGTCGCATTCGCTGCTTTGACGTTCATGCTGAACTTTTTCGTTTCAGAGCACCATTTGAGTGATGAGAGAAAGGCAGTTGTTCTCGGTATCGATCGGGGACAACCGTTTCCACCGCAACAACCATCTCAGGGGGAAGCGATACAGCTTGAGACTTCCGGTAGACAGCACAATGATTCCCAGCAGCAGACATTGAGGAACAGAGCTACATGAGGCATTAGAAATTTTGGCTGATTATAGAGGCAACTGTCGCTGAGTGGATTCAACCTCATGAGTGAATCTATCGTTGTGGCTATGCAGCTTTTTGACGCGCAGGGCTTTTACGTCCATTCAAACCGGACATAGGTGCCACTCCCGTTTTCAGGCGGTTTGGACGCATCTTAAGCTGCTGCTAAAGTTATTCTCGGTTCACCAAAGGTTTTTTTGGCGTCAGTCACCTTGTTTCATGGTTTCAAACTTATTTCGCCAACAATACACGTCCTTCTGTGGACGAGTCTGTGGCATTTAGTATTATTTATGTTTACAGCGTATCAGCTTACAGCTTCCTACATTTGCGAAATAAAACGGCCGCAAAGGTTCATTCAATGAATCGAGATAATTCCTGCTTAAATTTCAGAACATCTTCTCATTATGTGGTTCTCAACCTCTAGAGAGGTCTCCTAAATCCAAGTAAATGACACAGCTTTGTGTCGTCATTTTAAGTCCCATCGAAATTTACAAACAAACGAGTAGTCCTTTTTCAGATCAAAATTCGTCTAAAGCTTAACGATTAAATTCAATAAGCAGTTCTTTTGCTTTTAGCCACTTTGAAGATGGTATCAAAACCCGAGACAGGAGTGACATATGTAACCTCATACGCATATAAAACGAACTTAGGTGAACCTACAATTGGTCACGAGCACATCAAAGCGACTTTGAAATTTATTTTGAATTTGAAGTGTTATGGTTGGGTGGAACATAATATCAAATGATTTCAATTATGCAGCAATTGCTTCAAAAATACACGCAGCAAACGGCCGGGGCCTATGAGTCAAACGGCATAGCGGAGTTCCGCTCTTTCAGCAACGAGACCATGCTGTATCAAGAATGCCAATGTCAGACCTGGAACTAGGAGAACATGGTTCGTGTAGTGCTCTTTTTCTACGGGCGGAAAAGAATGGGCGTGTGCATTCGAGATCGCTCCCGGTGTGACTCAGCTCCGACAACGGCTGTGCCGGGCGCAAGACAAGGCTTTAAGGCTTCATCTACTTAATGAAGCCGAACTATCTGAGGGCGAATTGCCAACAGGGCCCATAATCGGTTAAATTGTCTAGATCATGGCGCATAGACCACTTCTGCTCACTGAGACTGCACTCCAACGACTCAAAGACTGTACCAGCGAAAACGCTATGCTTGCAGACTGCTGGGCTAGCGACCAGGTCGTCATCATTGCGTGCGAGCCCACGAGCGCATACAAAACGGCCCGCGTCTCCGTGTCGCCGGCCCTCCAGCTCGACGTCCTCTCGCCTGCCGCCAACCCTGTGTGGCCCTCCCTCCCCAGCGCATCGCACCCCACAAGAAATTTCTGTAGGCGCACAATTAGACAGCTGGAGAGGCCCAAGTTCAATGGGGGCGAGATGTACAGGCCGCAGCCGTGGTACTCGGACACTGGCGTGTATCATACATACGAGATGTACGACGAAGACGCTGGAACCAAGGCCCAAGAGGTTTTTAATGAGTTGGCAGCCGGGTATACTTCAATTTGCATTGCGAGCTGTCACATGAAAAAGACGAAGGCGGTATTGGAGACTTTCGGGGTGAGACTCCCAGAGACAACGGTCTTTGTTGATGTCATCAAGGTTTTGGAGCATCAAGCGAGGGAGCGCGAGGTTCCAGAAGAATTAAGGACGTATACAGACAAAAACGTGTCGATAAGGAAGCGGAAGTATGATGGACGGCCTGGGGGTAATGTTACGATCGATGTTTATAGCATGCAGAATGTTCAGTTGTTGAGAGTGCTCGGCCCGGTAGCTGAGGCCCATCGGCTGGACTTGAGAAAGGTTGAGAGGAAGAACAATGTGCTAAAGAGGATTGCGAGTAGGTTTCGAGATGGAAGAAAGATTGTTGGCCGTTGAAGGTTACAAATATGAACTTTATGGTAGAGGTCATGTTTTAAGTTGTCATTAGCAAAATAAGTCAGCCACTTCGGACTTGAACAGCTATCAACACCACTAATGTGGTTAATAGGCGAGCTGGTCACGTGCTTATTAACCGCGTTATGACTATTAACATTAAGATTTATCCATTAGCCTTTCTACCTATTTAGATATAGCTTTCTGGCCTACCGGGTAATTCAGAGCTTCTGGAATTATCCGTCTTGCCCTTTGCGTTGCTAGTGTTCACTTACGACCGTTGAATGTTATCGATAGTGGCGGACTTTGAGTTGAGGTCTAGGTGGACTGTCTTTCGCTTTCCTTTTCGCTGACTATCTATCTGAGACTATAATTCCTGGGTCTGATGTTATAGTAATTCTAGTTTATAGAGCTGTTCTTCAAGGCCCTTTTGGACCTTTTTTGGATAGATAACATTGGGTACGGATGTTTTAGGTATTTGTCCAAGTTGGCTGAATAGTCACAGCTGACGCTGGAGCTCCGCCAGACTTACGCGGGGCTGGGCGTGGGATTTCAGCTACAACATTATTCCATTGCTGGCTGCCTGTCTGACTGGCCGAATGAGGATGATAATAATGCCTTGGATACAAAGGAGCTGGATAGCGGTTGCACCACATCAACTGGCCACAATCCATTGTATTTCCAGCCGTTATAGTGATCTGGCTAGTCAGAGCTTCTGGAAGTGCCCGTCTATAGCAGTCCAGGAGTTTGAGGCTTTTGAAACCTGAGGAATGGCTTTGACAAGGGTATCACTGGTTATAGCTAAGCCTGCTACTAGCAATACACACAGTGTAAGGTCTTTTCTATTTGTTAATTTATACTACTGTGGTGCAAAACCGGAACCGCCGTTGCACTGCTACAACTGCGACCTATATACCATCACGACAATTATCAAGTAGTTACTTGATAATTTATCAAGATGTTGAGATCTAGCACAGGCTAGGAGTACAATCTTATTAGGTTATTCGTGCTACGGATCCTTTCTCCATAAAATTAAAAATGCTAAACCGCTTAGACGATGCTAGGTAAACGAAGCACACTAAATACGTATTAAAAAGTAAACATCTATTCTTTAGGTTAACCACTGCACCGGGAAATGTTACCTATGAATACTTATAAGTAGAGTTACTTAATATTAATAAGCCTTGTTTTTGTTACTTATATATCCAGTCATGCTATTTACTGCTGCTGGTTTACTGCCATTCGCGCCCTGCTTCACTGTCGCGGAGCAACGTAGAGCGATGCCGCCGGGCAACTAGCCTGGCACCACCGCAGTCTATTTACTCTGTCAGATCTATAACAGCTGCTAAAATACTATGCCAAGATTTCCATTGTTCCTGACTGCGTTTCAGAGGGGAAGGGCTAATCCCTGTTGGGCACTCGTAAACATCGACACGGGTCATGATGAAAACAGCGGAATCAATAACGAGAAACCAATATTCTCAATTTGTTTCGAAAGCAAATAAATACTGAATCCATGAAAAATCCTGCACTTCATCTTATTATGATTCATTATGTCGGTGTCTGTTGAAAGTGACAGGGAGTGCGACGAGATGTTATGTATACTGGCACCAAGTTATTTCACGGCAACGTCGGCGCCTCGAGTTTCAAGGCGCTTCAAAGCTCTTTGCTACAATTCTAACACTTCTAAATTCTCCATCTAAAATTTACCGATAACTTCTTCAGGTCGGCCACTTGTAGCCACAACCGAGTGAGGGCGCAGGCCGCCAAATTTCCAAGTTCCGTCTATCTTCACATACCGAAATTCACAAAATGCGCTGGAATCCCATTCAACAGTTCGTCCATCAGAGAACTTTCTGATATGCCGTGCTCGGACCTGCCAGTCTCCTGTTGCCTCGCTACCACTGATGCGTGTGAAGACCGCGGCTCCAAGAAGGTGTTGGGTCTCCACTACGTTGCCACTTCTCGTTAGTGACAGCAATGCATAAACGCAGATTAAAGGGGTACAACTAACATCGTGGGTCGCCAAGTCCTGTGTTACTAAATGAGGATTTAAAGAACTCTTCGCTGTCGCCCTGCCTCAAAACTCCGACAGCTGGATAGTCTGTATAGTCCGCGATTATCTCAGGAGTCGCTATTTCAAGCCACGTGGAAATATCCTGAGATTGAGTGTCTGAGTTAGGATAAGGTTTGGAAGAGAGTTAGCAACTTACCTTCCTATCCCAGGCGATGCTCCATTTGAACGAAAGCTTGCGGAAAGCTTGCTCATCCGCCCACGTGCAACATAGTGTCTCTGCGGACGTCATCATGAGTCCGTACATATGATTAAGATTATCAAGAGACAGAAAGTCTATTTATGTAGTCCAATGTGCTTCTTATAATAATCAACAAATCGGTAAACAGTGATGAAGGCATATAAGTTGGTACAACTTCATCGACCGGGCTGTTCTAACGCCCGACCGCCGATGGTAATTTATTTGAAGCATGATACTGTAGAGCTTTCGCTTTAAATCCGGTATTCAAAGAGTCACATTTTCCTTATTAATTGCAAATAGGGAGTTTTCGGCAAATCGGCAGCTTGGTCTGCCGACAACGGGGCGGTAGTATTGCATTTTTCGCCGGATCGACATCGTCACGGCACAACAACTCTCCGTCTGCCGTCCATGTAACATCTGGTGCCAGGCAAATAGGAAAGGGGCCCACATCAGGGGTTCTGAGGTTCCTGGTGCCGGTGGGATACGTTACCATTAGCCAGCGCCCACCCAGCTAGTTCGGTCGACCTGGCTGTGGTCGCAGTGAGGGGTTTACCAGATAGGATCAATTGTGCGTATATTGCATCCCTCCTATGTGTAGCTAGGACAATCCCCTCCAATCTGTAGGCAGCCAATGGGTCGACCATCTGAACAAACGAAGCTTTTTTACAGTAGATGGAGTGTATGAAGACAGAAGACGGCTGTGGGGCCGTTAGCTGGATAGCTCAAGAGTTGGCTACGTGTTGCCTCGCCTACTGATATGGCGGAGGCATAACCTTTGAGATGCCTTCACGACCTTACAAATTCTCTCAAAGTATCCCATCCACTGCCACTGAACCTCGTTTTCGCCAAGGAGTGGGGGAGACCAATTGGATTCATCACCCAGAAACGTTGATTCAACGAACCGATGGGATATCAGCATTCTCGATTCGCAGGGCTCAACCTCACTAAGCCCTCAACCTGTCTCGGCCCCCAAAGACAAGGGTAGCCACCTGGTCTTGCCTCAAGCCCCATGCTTTGCTACTAGGCGGCGACTGTTCCTCAAGTCGTCCATGAAGGCTGGTAGAAACTGCTATGTTGGCTCTCTCATGTTTCAGTCCCACTTAGAACTGTACCCTAGGCTTACTGGCACACGGGCCAGCAAGGTTGCTGATGCATTTGACTATGGAATAGTTGATGAAGAACAGCTGTGCGAAGCAGTATAAGAAGTTGCCGGATTTTTCCCCGGAAAGCCTCTGTCGTAGAGACGCGACCGGTGTCGATTTGTATGGAGGAACGTTTGATCTGAGCTTATGCTCAAGGGTTCCCCCTGGGCCCTCGTTGCATTTGAGGCGCCGTCCTTCAGGCGCAAGAGCGGGTGGGTCGAATTCCACCGCGACTCGCCGAGTTTCAGGACCACACACACGCTATTTGTCAATGATGACGGCTGATTGAGTGTCGAATGCGATTGATATGCAATAATGGGAGCCCAAGACGGTTGACCGCAGCAGATGTTTGGCCGGCAAATGCAAGACGCATTCATGGGCAACCTTTCTTTCCGAAGCATACTGAAAGGTGAAACGGCAGCTTTGTGATGGAGGTGGCGAGACGCAGCGAGGCCATAGATGATGAGCTTTGATGCGACCGGAGCCTGATTCGGCATCCACAACGAACTCCCGTTTGTTGGTCCGTCTTCTCTCTATCTTCTTCGCACGTTGCGTTGCCCTTTTGACATGGGCAGGCGAGGGATTGTGAGCCGCCTTCTTCTTCAGCTCCCCTGTCGCCGCTTCAGACACGAGGATTCGATTTCACCATAATGTAAGTTTACCGACATAACGGGACTTGACCACAGTGTCTCATCGTTGTTCATCACCAGCACCGTCGCCCATCCTTATCTTGCGCTTCCGCCCGCATGGGAACATGATTCGCACGACGCGTTCTTGAAAGGTCGAAAACGGTTCATATGGCAACGCAATAGTATAGATTTGGAAACATGCCGTGCGGTCGGAAGGGCTCAGGGGATCTGTGAGTTTGTCGAGGAAGGTACCAGTGACGGCAGCCGTGTACACACGAATGTGGGAATTGTCATTGGCATTGCCGAGGAGGACATGGACCTACAAGGTTACGATTCAGTCAGTGTCGAGCCGTCCAGGCTTCGGGAGAGATATCTTACGCAGAAGGCATGGGAAGCCGACGGGGCCAAGGAGCGTTGCTGCATTTGCTGCTCCTGTGCCATGGCGATGAGAACGGCAGCGATGTAGGGGTCTCGAGCGGCGTCAGGAGGCGTCAAGCGGGCGAGACGAAGCTTGTACAAGGACCATGTTGGCGGGCTAAAGCGCGGCTTCCATACGTGCTGTAGCGAACGCTCACGGGCGGCCGTGATCGCGGTGCTCTGTAGGTAGGCTATGGAGGGCCCAAGTACCGAGACGAGGGGGTCCGAGCTGCAGCGGGTCGAAAAGAGCATGCATTTTGGCAAGAGGACACTGCGGTTCGCGTAGCGGAAGACGAGGCCATCGCTGTTTGGGGGGCGAATGGTCAGTCGGCTGCCATCACAGGTTTACAAGGTGAAGAGGCATGCAGCTGCGTGGCGTACCGTAATCTCCGGCATATCAAGCGGCTGCTACAGAGAAGGTTTTTCATGGCATCATCTTTCACCACGACCAAGCGACTTCTCGCCAGCAGTCTTGCCCATGCCTGCAGCGGTGGCGGAGGCCGCTTCTCGTTTCCAATTCTTTGAGATGTGGGAGAGCGTACCGGAGTCGGCCTTGAGTCTGAAGAATGTTCAAGATCGACAAAGGCACAGCGGAGGAGGTCGAGCTGGCGAGCTGTCCAGTGCAGGGGCTCCACTTGCAATCGTTCGCGCGGATAGCGAAAAAGAAGGCGATGCAGTGACAAAGTTGAAAGAGCAGCAGTCCCTGAGTTTGGGGACTGTGATGTTGGTGATGGCGATGATGTCATGTCGAGTGTGCGTCCACGGTCGCGTCGCGTAAACCATCCGAATGCCCCGAGATGGAAATGATGCGCGCGAGATCACGTGGCCCAGAACGTGGGGTCGGCGGGGTTATGTGGGTCCAGCTCGGGCCACTGCGAGGCCGGAAGGCGCAGAGGCCAATGGCCTCGTGGCTGCGAGGCTTCTCAAGATATCCCCGAGGGGATGTATCCCCAGACAGCCAGTAGACACAGACCTGTAAGTAGAACTCTTCGACGCTACGCCGTGAGTCTGTGATGGAGATGATGAAGTACTTTAGGGCCTAGAATGGGTAAGCTTTCTTCGGTGTGAGTCTATCATTTCGATGTCAATACCCCAACTTAAGAGGGTTAGAACAAGTCAGCACTAGAAGGGTGAGCGCTGTCGAAGAGAAACCAATGTCACGTGAACGGTAGGAGAGTAATGATTGGCGTAGCTGCACCATGCGGAGTAGGTACCGTGGATGGGCGAGTGAACAAGTCAAGCGAGTCTTGTCGCCTTAAACTCTTACAAAGAGACGTGAGAATGCGCCTGTCGAGTGCACCCTTGATTCTCGTTGTTGCGTCATAATATTATTCCGCTGCCATCGAAAAGAGCGCTGACGGTGATCCCACACCATTGCCAGCATGATTATTCGACACTTGAGAGGCTGGCAACCTGTCAACCTCGGGGGCAAGTTATGGAGCACCATCAGAACTAACTGCCATCTTGGGCTCACCTCGTTCGGAGGGCCTCCAGTGCATTTCAAGATAGTGAGTCACATCATCGTACTTGTGGTCGTTCTCCGTTGTGATAACAAGTCCATCCTTAGACAGGACAACCGCTAACAATGCCCTCCTCACCATCTTTAGTTCCACGACAAATTCGTCCTGAAGTTGCTATGGATCGACGAGCAAGTGGTGAGCATACCTACTCAGCGAGTGGCGTGAAGGTTCAATGTTACTTACAGGTACATAGTATCAAGAGCTGTTCAGTGTATGTCAGGCCTTCTCTGGTCCCGGTAGCACCAAGATTCATTACTGCATCAACCTCATCCACAACGGCTTCTTCCCTGCATTCCTAGGCTTTTTAATCTGGAGGTTAGCAACCATATCCCGTTAAAACATCGCATCAGCAGAGCTAACATTTTGCCTCAGCCTCCCTGGCGCCCTCGGAATGTATGGCCTCTCCATTGGCGTCTCGAACATCGGGGATACTCTTCCCGGCCCTGTTTATGCCCTGCTCTCCGGCCTGAACGCTTCAACCGTTGGCATTATTGCAGTCGCCGCTGTTCAACTATCAGAGAAGGCCATCACAGACAAAATAACACATGTACTCGTCTTGCTTAGCGGTGCGGCTGGTATCCTCTACAATGCACTATGGTACTTTCCCCTTCTATTGTTCCTGGCCGGCGTTACAACCATCGTCTATGACTTTCGTTGGCTTCACCGTCCTACCAAAGCCGTTTTTACCGGTATAAAGAGCATCAGGAGACGGCCTCCGAGACAGAGAACGGAATCGATCCAGTTTCCACGGCCGCAGTCTGCCCTCCACAATGACACTACTAATGCCACTGGAACTTTAGATGTTGCTAAAGACCCAAACAAAGCAGGATCCCGGCCAAGAGGGGGAAATGATGTGGAAACCCTTCCAGTGGCTGAGAACGAGCGTCCAGACCCCGAGTCCGGACATCGCGTGGTCCCGCTTGAACGTACTCTCACTACCTCGTGGACATGGGGCCTCGGCATAATCGGGGGTTTCCTCGTTACTTTTGTCGTCGTTATGGTCCTACGCGGCGTGTTGCCCGTTAAGTCGCTCCTTTTCAGTTTTTTTGCAAACATGTACCTTGCAGGAACTATTATCTTCGGTGGTGGACCCGTTGTTATCCCCCTGCTTCGCGAATACGTCGTTGCCGAAAACTGGGTAAGCCCGAGGGACTTCCTCATCGGTCTCGCCATCCAGCAGAGCTTCCCAGGCCCTAACTTCAACTTCGCCGTATACCTCGGCTCCCTGACTGCGATTAACGGCGGTTACAACTCGGCTGCCGGAGCAGCACTCGGATATATTGGCATCTTTGCCCCCGGCCTTATTACGATACATGGCACGATGGGCATATGGAGCGCTATTCGTGGCCTAAGATGGGTGAAATCCCTTCTAAGAGGCGTTAATGCTGGTGCTGTCGGACTCATCTACACAGCGGTCTACCGCCTGTGGCAGATTGGATATATTGACAAAAGCTTTCAGCAAGGCACAAGTCTTGCTCAGGAGCCATGGTGGGTTGTCATAACGGCGTCCAGCTTCGTCTTTGGTTATTCTTTTGGCGTCAGCCCTCCGGTTGTTATCATTATGGGAGCCGTATTAGGTCTCATTTGGTTTGCGGTTGTTATGGGCTAACTTGGGGTTACAACAGTATCTCGATTACTTCAATCAATGCAGGGGAACAAGTACAGCTCCTCCATCCTCCCTATTGCCCAATGTGAAAGACTTCCATCCCGCTTTTGGTAGATCAATAGATTCGTCTTCGACCAGAAATTTTATGAACATGCCATGAGTGACAACAACGACGTTCCTTTCTCGCCCTTCGTCAGCTTCTCCTCCGTCCTCCACGAGTGAGGTAACAATGTGTCGCAATCTATCGCGGAATCGTTGCGCACGCTTAGCTACGGCATCATCATTTGCGGCGTACAATCCCTCCTTGATAAACCATTCGTTTACCAAGTCTCCGAAATCAAGCCCTGGAAAAGCCTCCTCCAGTACAGCGCGGCTAGAACCCGTGTCACAGGGGAGATCGCTACGCTCCTGAAGGTCTGGATCGATTATGAGCTGAGTGGCACCCACCTCATCTTTGCGGAGGACATGGGGGAAACCGGCGGTGGTAGTTTGTAGCGTTCGTTTGAGAGGAGACGTAAGTACGACAGTGATTGAGGCGGGGTTGGGGAACGTTTCGATGAGGGCCGATGCCTGGGCCATGCCGGTGGCAGTAAGAGGCGGATCCCGCTGTGTGAAGTCTTTCGAGACGTTGTGCTCCGACTCGGCGTGGCGAACGAGATGGATGATTGACGGCATGGCTTTCGTTCCTTGGGCTTGGATTGGTTCGTGGAATGCTTCCTGTTGTTAATGCCATGATGTTTTGGTGGTGCAGCAGTGCTGTTATACAAGTCAGCAAGACTTTGAGACAATAACGCAATTAGTCCCTATGTCGTCATTGCTTACGGAACCATCAACCCCTCACTGATGACTCTCCGCTGAGTTCCAAACAACCGCCGGGCACAGCAGGTTTCTAGACTACACCTCTAACTCCTACTACGCCATTTCTCATCAAGCTAATGCCCGCAATGCGGACTGTGGACTGTATTGGCTCTGTTAGTCTCCCTCGTTTCCTCTTTCTAACTGTAAACTTAATTCTCTCTTCCTATTACACGGTTAATAAGCGAGCTGTACAGACAAGCGGGCTAGATGTTGCGACCCGTTAAAAGCCACCCCTGCAATGTCTGTGACAGACAAAGCAACGACGACCAACGGCCCGACTGACCCAAGGCAATAAGAAGAAGAAAGCGCAAGAATGAAAGGCGGCTCACGTGAAAAGCAGCCGATCGGACAAATGATTACCTTCCGGTAGGTGATCGCCTCGGAATGCCCAACGAATCACCCAGCAAAGGACCGTTTCCACCACTGCTGTCCGACAAACCAAGAAGACCCTGCCAGGGTCTGCTTCGCTATGAACAAGAAGCTAGACTACTCAAATGGCAATTCAAGGAGCACAGCTAAGGCCTTTGTGTTACGACCCAAATCCGGTCGTCAAATAGTGTAGCCTGAAGCGCCTCCTGGCTCGGCCAGTAGGGCGGGCAACCATTTAAGCATAGTATTAAATCTTTTTAAACGTAGTTATAGGTTCAAGACATAGGCAAGACATCTACCTTTAAGGATGGCTTGAAGAGTGAGAGTTATCTAACATTGTTTTAGTAAGCTAAACCCTCTACCCCTTTCTTTTAGTACGGTAAATAGGAAACAGGGTTCCTTGACTTACAATCCTAACACTTTTAAGAATTCCACTCTCGCACGAAGCCTCTTTTCTTTCGTCGGCGGCTCCTACGAAGCAGTATTTTCATCATCGTCGTCGGGTTACGAAAAGTCCTTTAGCAGCTTCGGCACAGGTGCAGGCGTCTTACGGCACTCCACGTCGGCCCTGGACAAGTAAAACGTGCCCCTTTACCTTCTGGCTTCGTCCGTGGCGCCAATGAACGCTGCCCACTCGGCTACCTGCCGCTGCGTGTGCCTATCGAGCAGATCGCTGAGCGCGTCCTCCCATGACTCCCAGTCCAAGTCCTAGTCCCACTTTCCCTCCAAGAGACCGGGCGTGACGCGGAGCCCAGAGGGCATGTACGCCTGCTCGCCCGAAGACGGCTCCTTGTTAGGCGGAAAGTATGCCCTGCTCCAGCGGTCTCGATCGAACCAGGAGCGATCGAAGTCTGCGGGGCAACCGGACAGTTTGACCTTCTCCTCGGCTGCGCGCCGCTCGACAGTCTCGCGGCAGTAGGTGTTTGTGCTCTGGCACGCGACCTTCCACTGCCACTGCGGTGGTTTGAGGCCGGCTTGGAGCTCGTCAAACAGCCTCGGTAGTTCGCGACGATGCAAGCGAGAGTCACTTGGTGTTTCATGTCGGAGCGTCTCCATGCTAGCTCTCGCAGTGTGTTTTCGTGCGGTATATGAGGCCATCAGAAGACTGCAGGTAGGTCGTGCGGTTGGTATCGGTATGAAGCCGCGAGAGGTCATTGTTCATAATTAAACGCGCTTGCACGACCTGTCGGACATACCACGCCTCATTCTTATGGAAGATATTGTCCAAACACGTGTTCAGCCACCTCGCAAAGGGCGCATGGTGATGGGCACCATGGATGACGGC
The DNA here is from genome assembly GCA_001625285.1 of Colletotrichum incanum. Taxonomy (NCBI): domain Eukaryota; kingdom Fungi; phylum Ascomycota; class Sordariomycetes; order Glomerellales; family Glomerellaceae; genus Colletotrichum; species Colletotrichum incanum. The sequence continues at coordinate 8,441 of LFIW01002723.1, read as the reverse complement.
TCAAAACTCGTTGGAAACTGTCTCTGGGCGTCGCAGCCGTTGATAGCGGTCCATATTGCCATCCCAGGCGGCTGCAACGATGAGAATATCCTTCTTCATTGTAGGAAGATCCTGAGACAGTGGTTTACACACTAGGTCGGCAAACTTGCTCTCTAATCTCATTCCTTCGGAGTCAAGGAACCCGGTTGTGTGAATGTGTGCGTCTTCTTGAACGTCGAAGTAGTGATCATCTCGGTAGTGTAACTGTCTGGTATCAAGTTAGTAATGAGACCTGTCATCTGTCGGATGTTGAACGTTAATAACGGGAAGAGTAGACCTGACAGCAGTATCGCCGTTAAGGTATGCCCCAGCTCTAGGGGATTTCAGATTGACTGTACGTGCGTAGTCATCTATCACAGCATATCTTACATTTTGGCTGACGATAGCTTCAAAGATGGCAGTGCAACTATTATCCTGAGCTCCCTCTGTAATAGAAATATTAGGCAACGTATTGAGCTCGTTATATAAGTTGTTATAGCCTGCAACAGCATTAACATGCCTAACATGATAACGTATGTCGAGGCAACGCCGGGCAAGCTTTCGATATATCTTTTTTGTTTTGAGGCCGGGATACTAAATACATTAAGGCTTGACTGCGCCTGAGGATATTTCTGGTGCGGCATTGCTTATTATGAGACGGGGTTACGAGCCGTGGCGTAGAGTCCGCTTCACTTCTTAGAAGAGCAAAGCTTGGTCACTGCTGACGATTTAGGAAAGCCCTTGTGGTGCCGAATCCCGTGGACAATGCAATACTCTGCAGTTGAGTGAAGTTTTTGGGCACCATCTTTCCATCGAATGCGGCCACGACCTATCTCTGGACGTCCCTGTGCCTGGCGCCATAGTCTTCGTCGGACTCCCTCTCATGCGGGAACTTCCATGTCGCATCTCGCTCCTCAAAGGTCGCTCTTTCCGACGAAATAGACATCTGGTGGCAGCTCGAGTGAAGTTCCAGGAGCCAGCGCTGACGGCGAGAGTTGAGTGCGGCGGTGTGAAATGCGGCTTGGTGGAATGATGCACCGGTAGTTTGTAAGACTCGCGGAAACCAGAGGGAGGGGTGGGATACCGTGCCGTTCATAGCAGCACATCTCAGCAAAATGAGGCGACGATGGATTCTGAATGACATTGTTCTAGTTACTTCCAAGGCGTGGACGTTGTCAGACTGTGAAGAGAGTCTGTAACTAAAGACTGCGAAAGGCAGAACTCAATCGAAAAAACGTCGAGCTCATCTTGATAGAAAAAAGGGACACGAACCACCTGACGTAAGGTGCTTGTACTGTGCAAGTTCAAAGTAAATACTAATCCTCCTCTGAGCCAGGGCAAGGATGAAAGGCCGCCGACCGACCCCAACGCCGAGCGCAGAACGGATATCAAGCTCCGGAACCCCTGTGCAATGGCAAATACCGTAACCCTATTCGGTTCTCCACCGTGAGGGTATGGTCCCCTAGAGTAGTCGACCCTAGGTTAGTTTGAAGAGCTCACATGTAATACATGTGTAGCTCGTTACATAATCAACTGAGCCCGACGTAACGGGCCCACGCCCACATGTCATGGGAGGGTCCTTGATGAAGACCTTCCTCTATTGTATTGGTGGAACACAAAAGCCCTACCTGGTTGGTTGGGCTCCTGAAACGCACCCGTGTGTGAGGGTTGGTGGCCCCCAGGCCTACAACTGTTCTGATCGACCGCGTTAACAACGTACCCTGCCGCGGGTGCGGCTGCCAGGCGCACGACACTGTGCCGTGTGGGCTAAGAGCTCACGTAGTCTAATGTGAGCTTGAACACACACTGCGATGCCGCATCGGTTCCAGCCGTGTCATCTCGTGTGTAGGTCACAGAAGGCTTGATATTGTGTGTAGCGGCTGGTGCCTGAGCCTGCTGTTACGTAGCTATCTCCCTAAGTTGACTCATTATTATGTTATGCATGATGGCCCCGGACCCGACCATGAGTCTTGAACTTCGTCAGCCCTTACATACTACACTGTACTGCTGCGAGTCACACTCGCCATTTGATTCCGGCACCCAAACAGTCTAGATGCCTATCTTGTACATAAAGAGACGATCCGGCTGATCTTAACGTCCTGGGCTACGAATCTTTCACCAAATAAGGCTAACTTGTCAGCGGACAGTGCCCCCCTTGCGGCCGCCGCGTCCTCGAAGGCCGTCATCGACGTGCGAGTAGAATTTCCTCCCTACGGCCCAATGAGCAGAGCTAGGACAGCAAAAGGCGCCGAAACAAGGTCGCTCACAACGCTCTCAATGCCGAGGGCAGCGTTACCAACCTCGCCGATGAGCACCGCCATACGCGCCACCATTGCCGCCCGACCGAAGGTGATTTCTACAACTTCACCAGCGAAGGGAAGAACAAACAAGACAATGGAAAGTATTTCTAGGATAAGGTTTTTCTTATCCCGCTCCCGCTGCTCGACTCCAATCTCCTAGTATTTGGGCGATAAGCTCCAGGGCCGACCCCAACATAAAAACAGGCATTGCCACAGATTCAATGACCGCACTCGAAGAGAATTGCTGTAGACAGAATTGGCCAGGAGTGAAGCCAACCCATTCAAATCTTTATCTGAGTCGTTAGAGTTGTACTGGCAAGACTGATCTTCTGACCCTTGTTCAAGGTAGTTCCCGTCGTCGAATTAGATATCGTCCAGGTCCTCAACACTGTTTCCTTACCGTTAACCATCTCTCTGGGCTCTTTCAGTTGAACCTGGAAGATATCGGTGAGAAAAGGCGTGTAGATGCTCAGCAATATGATCCAGAAGGTCCAAAGAGTCTGCTAGGCCGACTGAGTCACAAAGCGGACAGCTGCTTATTCCAGGAGGGGCAGGGCGAATTCCATCTGCCATCAGCGTCGAGTATTGCTTCTCACTGATGATGCCTCCACGTCACTGGAGTAGATGGTCTACAAGGCCCCAAACAGAGGGGAAGACGAGTGGTGGCTTGCCTGGAACTGTGCATGGCGAGCACTGGCAGCACTGCTGGTGCTCCTCTTCAACATGCCTGGTCCACTCGTTTCGCGTGATATATAGACTATACGGATTAGCACAGACATCTAGAATGCATGTATAAGGACAAAAGTCCGCCATGAGGTGCCTCCTGGACGCGTGCAGTGTTAGATCTTAACCCAAACAGTTGCAGAGTGATGTGATCTAACGACGAAGGACCCTCCGAGACTTACTTCCATATCATGCTATCACGATATAAATCCTCCAGTATTTGGGCGCAACAAGAGGACCGATAGCAGCGCAGGACTTTCTTTGGCTTAGGCAGTTTCGGGTACAGAACTTTGATTGTTGTTGTAGTAATATTCGTCTTTGCAATCCTTGAAGGTGTGGAGACGTGCTGGGGAATAAACTCAATAGTTCGAGCAACCTCTGAAGCCGATGTTGCCGTCAAGACTTCTTACTAGCGAGGCGTCTTGCCCCCAATGGACTTGAACGACAAGGCTCTGGGGCCAGGGGAGCTGAAGTCGATGCTGATGTTGAATCCAAGCGGGGATCACATGGCGGGCAAACCTCTGGCCGTCCACATCAATCACCTCAAAGCGGGGAATCTCCCTTCAGTATGTGCATGTCCAGTAAGCAGAATAGTCTCCCCAAGCCTTAGTCAGTGGCCCAGTGAGTCCTTCGGTTCATTTGTCAATCAAGTCAACACATACTGTCAACGTTAATAATAGACATTCAGCAAGGCTTTCGGAAACTCTAGAGACTTGACATGGCTTGAGCCAACGATAGTTGGTATTAGAGGCTAACCGTTTGAGTGGATCTTTCGATACGTCTGTACACGCGGGGATTGTTCGGCAATGAGCCTGAAGACGAAGGCACGTCGGCGATATCAGCTTCCGCAGCCACAATCCAGAAGTTGGCTCGCTCAAGCAGGTGCATTTATCTCCAACGTGGTAGAGGCTGCAGCAAACCGCCTTGCGAGCTACTCAACACATGAGTTAAATCTTCGCTTTGTTCGTAGCCGCGAGACGTCTTCTCAGAGATACACATACCTCTACCCCGTAATTGCAGCCACCTATCGTCGGCTCAGCTGAACCTGTATATGGCGACATTCGACCTTTTTCGAGGCTCTCGTCCGAGCAACTTTTGATCCTAGCTCAAAGCATGCGCCAGTGGTATCGTCTCTGACCGAAGCGCCGCAGACAGACATCCGTGAACCCAACTCCCGGCGATCGCCACCATCAACAGTGGGAACCGTTTTACTAGGACCTTCGACATAGGCCCTTCCGATGGAATTTCTATGCCGGCTTAGGTATTATCGTCAACATTACGTATAGTCATGATTTCGTGGCTCTTAGGCTCAGTTTTAACATGAGAAGGGTTTTCATATGACGATGAACTACATACTTGGACTTCTCAAGCCGTCCTTGACAAAGTGAACAGGGCTCTTGGAAGCTCTATGTGCGATGCCCCAACAATGGACTACACCGAAAGTTTTATCGGATTGCTCGAAGACCTAATTAGCTAATGAGCCTGCGGCGTCAATCTTGGGTGACGCAATGAGCTTCAGCAAATTTTGTCTATGTGGCTATCTGTATCAAAAACGTCTACAGCCAGATTGAGCATAGTCTATTGCAGAGAACCAACAAACCAGACAAGAAACTAGCAAGAAGGAATCCGTAGTCATACAGGAAGTACTCGTGGCGTCAATATGTTCGCTTCCTGGAGCCGGACAAGGAAATTCATACGTTTACTCTTGTTACATTGCCTATTCTAAGACTTATGCAGTAGTTCAAATCCAATATACCTTCCCACTCCCTCCCTGCCCCGCACTTTCACTCCTTTTTAAAGCTTTCAAGACCAACAACACCGACTCGAAGAAATTCTTCATCATTGTCAATGCGCTCCCGAATTGGACCTTCACGCAATTCGGTCACATCCCACTTTGCCCATACAAATCTGCCGTGAAGAAATTTCGCCTCGTTTGATGCCGCCCAGACAGCAAACTGGCCTGGTAAATTTTCTATATCGTCATTAGAACCTTTCCTATAATGCCATCTGGCAATGGAAATAGGCATCTTACCATCGTCCCACGGGTAAGCATCCTGGCTGATGCCAAGCTCCGCCGCCAGCTCAGTGTAGACACCTCCAGGGTGGTAGCTAACAATTTGTAGGTCATCCGCCGAGACATCCTTGGCAATCCGTTGTAGAAGCATGGTTCCTGCACTCTTGCTTGATCCATAACTGGGTTGGTTGCCAGTCAATCGAGTGTCATGGATGGCCATTGTACTCAGATGAACGAGGGCCTGCTGAACAGTCAAACAAAGCAATGGAATTTGCGTCAGAATTCATACCTTCTGACGGCCATTGGAGTTCGGCTGCTTATAAAGCCGCTCGGTGAAATCAAGATTTGTCCGTGCATTAAGTAAATATTCACCCCAGACTGTATCTCTGCCTGCCTTGAGAATAGGCTGAAGTGACGACTTCGCTGCATTCAGCACAACGACATCAACAAAGATATCTTCCTTGGCTAGGCTCTGCCATAGGATATCAACGGATTCTAGGTCGGACACGTCGCATTCTTGCCCTATCACCTGTGTCTTGGGAAATTCTGTCCCAAGCCGTGAAGCGGCCAAAGCAACAACGCTGGAGCGCCGTGCGACAAGGATGATTCTCTCTGCGCTGGCTTTGGCAAAAGCTCGGGCAATTGCAAAACCAATACCCGTATGGCCACCTGTGATGAGTACTGTTTTCCCCGCCTGCGAAAGTTCTGCCCTGAGAGGGGAGATATCAGGGTATGGATCTTTGTGGACGATCTTGGTAAAGGTAAAGCCAGTTGAGAGTGATTCGATCGAGGATGCCATGATGTTGAATTGTTTAACAGGAAAGTCTTTTGAAAGTTTCAGTTTTCGGAAAGTGCACTGAGAATCTGTGGTTGAGTTACTGGGGGATCTCTGGACTCTGGCTGTCTTAGGTCCTACGAGAGCATGATACGAAGCATATAAATATGTATTTTGTAGGTAACTTTCACTTATGACGCCGAAGCATCGTTTGTATCATGCGTTCAATACCAGCTTGCTTGACAGATGGTTTGCCGATCGAGTGTGGATAACCTACAGGCCAACTTGGGTAATGTGGCAGCGAGGCCGCCGACACGTTTGCATCGCAATTCCGCAACTCCGCCGCAACTCCCCTTGCATCCCAGGGTAGCTGTTAGTAGGAACTTGGTCCTTATTGATAATGGGGCTAGGAAGACTTTGACAATGTAAAATCGAGGACGGAAAGCCCCTTCAACATTCAGTGCACATACGGGATGGGTTTTGTCAAGGTGAACCTAGTTACTGACGAAAATGGAGATAGAAGCCAGGAGTGTCAGACGTATAAATAAGATTGACCTAGCTATCAGAATAGGGCACTTCTCAATGCCACCTTCATCTGGTCATTCCCAACGCAATAAAGCCGGAAGACAGGAGCTAGCAAATTGGTGACAACTACCTTGACAACTCAATCCATTCAGTACGTGATAATCGTTGTTTTGACAATGAAAGCAGTGGGTCAAAGCGGGCATCTTGCGGGATTGCGGCCTTGTACGGATGTACGGAGGTGACGGAACCTTAAATGTTAGAGGCACCTGTCTGAGTAATTCTCGCCAGGTGCCGAAGTTCTCCAAAGTGCCTCCAGCAATCAATGTGAAGTTTAACTTTTTTGAAAACCCTAGATCTATCCTAGATAAGCTTCCCGCAAATCCAGTCAAGATTGGAAAGTAAGATTGAAGAATAGATTAACGATCGATAGTTCAAGAGACTGCATTCTGTAAGATAACATCTCTTCAGTCTTTGGCTTTCGGCCTAAGATTTTCCCAGTGCAGAGTTCCAAGACACCATGAGTACCTCATAGTATCTTACGTAGGCATAATGTAGTCCTCCTTGAGGTCTATAGAATGAAGTATATTGATTTCGTCGTTCTTTGACTTTTGATAAGCGTGAATAATCTGACCGAGCATGCGGAAGAGCCGGCTTGGGGACGCATTGCCTAGTTCACTGCCGCCGGCTGGCAGATGTTCAAACCGCTCTCAGAGACAAACCGGCACATGATGTCCCATTACATTCATATTCTAGAATTTGTCTTCTCTGTTAATAATAAGGAGGCTCCAAATTTATGGATCGCGACATTCGACGCAGCATTCGCTGTGGCCAATCTATACATGACTCCTGAAGGTAAAACTTGCGCATTGTTAACACTAAGCCGTACGTTTTCCAACATATTACTGAACCCAAAATAAGACGCAGTTGATTTTGCTGTTATTGAGGAGGGCATACTATGAGACAAAGCGTTCTATCACATCTGCCAGGTGGTCTACCCAAGTGCTGCTAGGCCCTCCTTCAACCCTCCGTTCGCACTAATGCTTGCTCCATTGATCCACCTTGACTCTTCGCTTGCCAAAAAGCCAACAATAAAGGCGACATCTTCTGGTGTTCCAATGCGCTTAGCAGCCGTGATCGCAGCAATTTGAGCGTCTAGATACTCTTGCGGAACACTTTCTTTTGCTGCCTCAAATGCTTCTGTCGCGGTTGGTCCAACAGAAACACTCGTGAATGTGGCGCCTGTCGAAATGGCAAACTCTTTGGCGAAAGATCGAGTTATACTTTCGAGAGCAGCCTTGGTAGCACCGTATACAAAGGTTGGAGAAGGATTCCCTATCCTTGCTGCAACACTTGAAATATTGATCACTCGGCCGCCACCTTTGGGGGGAAGGTGTGGCAATAGCTCTGTCGTGAGTGCTAGTTGTGAATAAACGTTCCCTTGCATAAGCTGTGAAAAGTCGTCAAGAGTCGTCTCAGTGACTGGTCGAATGAGTTTCATGGCGGTTATGACGGCATTGTTGACGAGGATATCAATCGTTGTCGTGCCAAGTCCTTCCAAGGTTTTCTGAATAACAATGTGGCCAAATTGAGGATCCAGTAGATTTGCCTGGATAGCGATAGCTTGGCCGACTCCAAGACGACGACACTCATCAATGGTAATTTGCGCCGCATCGCTGTCAGAAGCATATGTGATGGCCAGATTCTTGAGCCCTTTTCGGGCGAAGTGAACAGCGATGGCTCGGCCTATTCCCCTTGATCCGCCGGTTACAATAGCGGTCTTGCCACTCAGGGACCACGACTGGTTGGAAAAAGAGGATAAAGACATGTTGGCAATTGGTGGGGTACACAGTGACCTTGAAAAGAACTACTGTTGGAAATGGAAGAATTTCTCGCTTTAATACTATTCATCCCGATGGCTAAAGAACGATCGACTAGTTGATGTTTGGCGGACTTGCAGCGGACGTGTGGTGAAACATTGCAGCGGAACATACGGCGGAGTTAGAACGGACTGGGTCAACATCCTTAATAATAGATACCGCGTTTGGCTTCGCCACTCTTTTTCTTGGGAGATTGAAAGACAGGCATT